>JAMKCH010068623.1:0-68848 GCA_023653785.1 Ophioderma brevispina
CCCCCCCGGACAGCAGAATCCAGTAAGGAGAATATACAATTTACCCATGGTAAAAGTTAATTGGAATCACGGACCAGGTTTGATCTATAGGACTGAAATTGTCAAGGCTATTTACGTTAATAACAATTAATGATTTTGGAATGACACATTTAACAAGTTAGTAATTGTAATCCACCCTGGAGTAAGAATTTCGCCCCTATGTCTGACTTCCTAACCTACCTGTATATAGTTAAACAAAACTTACAACAGATATCAAATGTACAAAATTTAGAATTATATAAATGCCACAAAATCCGCCCAAGATACTAAATAGGAAAATCAAAAAGCCAAAACTACAAATATGGTGGGGCGGGGGGAAAATTTTTTGTCAGAACAGAACAACACACTCAATCGTGGATCAGACCTTGAATCGAGACCGAACATTTGCGATGGACAAGCACGCATTTAGCCACGGTGAATTGGCTTGGAGCTGAGATTTATGAATGGACACGAAAGACGCGTTGCTAAGGGGAGACAAGGAGATGGCCGTACCTTCCAGAAGGTATGATTCCTGTGCATGGGGCAATTGTTTTCCTCACGACGAGCTTTCACAAAACTTTTCACCCCTAGACAGAAATCTAAACCGACCAAATTGCGTAAGCGATGTCTGACCGAGTGTGGAATTTATTAAACTAATCCCATCAATTACATGAATTCCTGTTGCATGTGTAACGCCTTGACAAATATAGTACTAGTACTTATGTTTAATAATATTTGTGTTTACCAATAAATGCCACTCCGAAACTCGAGTAAAATACCAAGTCCCCCCCAGACAGCGTTCCAGTAAGGAGGAAATACAATAATAAATATAGTGTTAATTTAAATTGCAACCCGAAACCTGAGTAAGCTACCAAGTCCCCCCCGGACAGCAGATCCATCAGGAGAATATACAATTTAACCCATTGGTAAAGTTAATTGGAATCACGACCCGGTTGTGGAATCTATGGAAGGAATTGTCAATTCTTACATTTAATTTAATACAATTACTGATTTTGAATGACCCCATTTTTACCAAGTTAGTAATTGTAGTTCCAACCCTGGAGTAGAATTTCGCCCTAGGATGGACTTCCTAACTACCTGTAATAGAGTTAAACAAACTTACAACAGATTGCAAATTTAAAAAATTTAAATTTAATAAATTGTCCACAAAATATCCGCCAACAATTTAGGAAAGTTATTGAGAGAACTTGCAAAAAACGGCCCCCCCCCCATTTTCAAGGGGTTTACCAAAAATGGTAAACTCAACAAGATAGCTCACTCGAATTGGAGGGTAACAAAGACATCTGGATTGACATAAAAACAAAAAGCGTCTTACAAATGCTGTTGAAAGCATGTGATGCCCGAATGAGACAAGTGGAGGCCATCTCCACAGAAGCGAGGCCTTGATAGGATTAAAAACCTCTGACTGCCTAATGACATGAGTGTTACCCAAAGACCTGAGCACAGAGTGAGCTTTCTTATTGATGTTAATGGGTGCAATGTCCTTGCCTTCAACCTTGATGATCTTCATCCTTATACACTCTTCTGGGTAAGATATCAGACCAAATAAGTCTTGTAAAGGGAGAAGTTGCCTGATACCTTTGAAATTCTCCTCAATTCTTAGCACGAATTCAACCCAACTTTGAACTTCTAAATAATATCACAAGTGCCTAATTAAAAATAATGGAGGTGGGACAAGGTTTCTTATTCAACAGTCTGTGTTTAATCTATTTGTTAAACCAGCTATCCTTGCACCACCGATGCCTTGCCAGAAACCAAGGCCACACCAAGAGCTTGGGAATTATCCTTTCCCTGCATGGGCAACGATGCTATCCCCATGACCAAGTTCGAGATGGACCTGTAGGGAAGATCAAATACAACCAACGAAAGAAAAGGTTTTGAAAACAAAAACCAACTCACTCAAATCAAGAAAAAATTTAAACAAGGAAAAATTTAAACAAAGAAAAATATAAAATTTAATTGGATGCAAGATCCAAAGAGACCCCAGATAAAAAGACATAATGCCATCTCCCAGGTAAAATACAGTACAGAAATGCACTATGGTAAATTTTCATGTCCTCAGCCAAAAAAAATGGGCACCCTAAAATAATTGATCTTTCCAAGCAGTTGGTGACCTGTTGAAAGAATTCATGACATTAATGCATAAAACATGACCCCCCCATACCAAATATATGTCAAAAAGTTTGAAATTTATAATAAATTTGCAAGTATTCACCTAAAAAACACAACACCGTGAAGTACAATCAACTTTCCAAGCAGTGCAAACCTGTGAAAGAAATGTTAATGACCAGATCAAAATGAACTCCAACGGTTGTTGTGTTGGTTTTTTAAATCAATAAATAACATGTTCACATGCCATTGATCAAATTAAACTAAAATAATAAAAACAATTTTACCAAAAAATGTAAAACCTACGGTATCACAGCACTTAAAATTGCTGAGGCAATAGCTGTTAACTCAAACCCACATGATCAAATGATAAGCCAAAAGATGATGCCTAATGTAAATCTCAAAGGCCGAAGATTTCCACTCCCCATGTTTTTAATATGCTTCATCAGGTAACCCACAAACAAAAAAAAAAGGGCAGCATGATTAGCGGCTCCTATTCTGAAGCTATGAGGGGAGAAATCCTCTGGATTGTATACCATCACTTGATTGATTCTTCAGAACATGAGAGAATTGAAAATGTGGAGGGTCCTTTACCAAAATGAACAAAAAGTGGGCCCTGGCCCTGAGCGAATACACAAAATCAGAAATTGCAACTAACATGACAGAAGCCTGGATTTAGTTATTTGCACTTTGATATGAACAGAATTACCGAATTGATCCGTTTTTGAAAATCTTATAGTCCCCAACTCCAATCTTGCACTGCCCTCTGAAAACAAAATCATCACAAACTGACAAAACGTTTGAAATGTCACTCCTTTCTACCTCTTGCACGCAAATGCCCCAACCCTCCAAAAAACAATAAAAGGACAAAGAAAAGCAGCTCTAAATAAAGCAACTTCATACGAAGAGTTGCAAACTGTTGGTAAGATTGCTACCAAACGAGAAAGAATTGGTAGTAATGTGTCGCCCGACTATCACTATGGAAGGAGCCGATCTACATCCTCCTTTAATTTATGATGATGAAGCCTGGCAGTAGGCATCAACCCCCCATTAACTTTATGCGCAAAGCCAATTGCAGAAAGGTACGTAGAGATGGTTGTGGAGCACACCCTTTCAATGATAAAAAAGCTTGTAAGGCAACTAAATAAAATCCTTTTGTCTGACAGGCCACTCATTTCCTAAACTCCTCCAAGTCTAAAAATGATGAAGTTCTCAACTCCTCTACAATACGTGGACCATGTGCTAGGTGCTAAAGAAGCTCTCAAAAGATGTTGCGCTTGAAGATCTAAAGGCTCCAAAGGAACTGCGGAACTGGGGTGCCTGAGGGATCCGCAGCATGAAAAAACTTCCGCCCAAAATCGATCCATCTGAAAACGGGATAGAGCGTCGGCTATATTATTTTCTTTACCGGCAATGTGCCTTGCACAAATGCAAATTGATTTCAATCATTGCAAGACAAAAAAGCGTACAAGTTCATTATATTGGGACATTTTGAAGTTTGCTTATTTACAATGGATACAACCGCTTTATTGTCGCATCTTAGGACAATTCTCTTGCCTTTCAACTGGTTCCCCCACACAACTACAGAGCCAAATTTGGAAAGAATTCTTCCATGCATTGATTCGACTGGGCAGTATCACTGGCCATTTTTTCTCTGAAACCATCTTACCATGGAAAAAACATCCAAAACCAATTTCACTGCTGGCATCTGTAAAAAGTTGCAGATCCTCATCCCCATACCAAAATGTGGTCAGCAAATGAATACATTGAAACCTGCCCGTAAGAACAGCACCACATCTTTAAGTCACTTTTAGCTCCTGCAGAAAGCCTAATCGTGACCCATCCTTCCTTAACACCACAGGTTAGATCTATTAGTCTGCGCAAAAAAAGCTCTTCCAGGGGAAACAGCTTTTACCAACAACCGGATATAGATCCTATTAGTGACTGTAACCATTTCAGGGTTGATTTTAGAAGAGCTCAATGCATCCGGGACTTTTTTATAATCGAATCAATTTTTTCCTTGGTATTGAAATTTCTAAAATCAAATCAACTTTGGAGGCCTAAAATGTGATTCGGATGTAGGGCCAACAGATTTATCGGCTGCTATGGGGGAGGGTACCCCACCTTTGAGCCGATTCTTTCAAAAATCGCACTAGACGGTGACATGACAAGGAACTTCCTTCATAGCTGAGCCGCAGAAGAATAGTCCTCCATAAAATGGGATACCTATCGGTATTGGCTGCTCTTTTCACTACCATTCCGATAAAGGTTGCAAAGGTCTCGAACAGAGCTGGAGAACACGAAGCACCCATAGGAAGGGCTTTATCTACACATAGAAATTGTTCCCAACTTTATACCCAATATATGAAAATCCTCTGGATGAATGAATAATAATCTAAAGCCGATTCGAGATCGCTTTAGCCATAACGCTCCCCTACCGACTCCGGCCATCTATTTTAACAGCATCATCAAAACTTGAATACTGTACGTTAAGTAGTCTCTATCAATGCCATCATTAATTGATCCGCCTTCGGGAACTGAAAGATGGTTGGAAATCTCAATTTACCACTCTGCCTTGGGACTAGACCAATTGGGAAATAATGAGATTTGATACAGGTATTGGTTTAAATTGCCCGCCAATTCTTCCCTAGCTTTATCTCCTTGCTAAGTTTTTCTTTCTGAAAAGCCTTGACTGTGCGCAATCTGATTTCAAATTTTTTGAATCGCGAGACACGACTACCCGAGTAGCCTAGTTTAACGCAAAACGAAACCGCGTCTATCAAATTTTAGCTGCGACTTTTTAGATATAATTCAAAAGAAGTCAACATTTCCGCCAGCACAATCGGAGAGGGATACTTACAGCAGAATATGCAATTGTACTCGCCCTGCATGGCCTATTGTTAGGGCAATTATAAATTCCGCACCCTTTCTGGCAATACTCAACCCATGCCTCTTCATACAACCGATGCCTCGATGTTTGTACGCAATGAGGCGGAACATCCTGCCTTATTGAAGTGAAGCCAAACTTTGTCGGACCTTGATTTGGCGGAAGGGTTGGAATTGATTCCAACTGGACGAACTCAGATCCTTGCCCTTGGGCCTGGATTGACCGAACTTTCCTAGAGACTGATTGCTGGAAAGGGGCGCGAAACCCCCCCGCCTGAGCACCCCCTGACTGAAATGACCGAGCCTGAAACCCCTATGAGTGGAAGAGGCAACATATAAGGCCCAAAGTTCCCCGTCAATTCCGCCCAAGACCTCTGTGGATGAGACTGTTGTCTTAACCTGAACTGTACATCATATGCTCCAGCCCCACCCCCAAAACTACTAGCAAGCATTGCGAACTATGTGTTGCTACTTTAATAATTCCCCGCACACGATTTGCTGACTAACCCAAATATACTGACGCAAATACAATAATGCCGTTGTCCAACTATGATTGAAGTGAGTTACCGCGCTGCCTGGATCCTGCCACACAATTTTGACCCCCTTTATTCACGACAAGGCTAATGTAACTATCCTCATTAACCTCATTTCAGATTTCTCTCTCCAACTTGAGCAAACATCGTAAATTCCACCATGATTATCTTGTTGTTCAATGATTATCTTAGGTTTTAATGACTGGGGTAATTCACAGCCTAGAGGATTGCAAATTGAAATCATGAGCATGGATTGAAAAACTTGTACAACTGTAGTCTGGACTAAGAATATTGATTCGACATACTCCGGAATGATTGACATTAGCATTTGCAGAATCGGCAATAACGCTATTTGGTACTACTAACGGGATTTATTATTAGCAGTATTTGAACCGATATCAATCGCCCCCGGTAATACATTAAAATTACTTTGCTCACCATGAAATCCACGTGCACTCAGCAATGACTCAGCTTGGACTCGAGGGGGTCTGGGCTGAGTCAACACGTCCTGTTGTACACACTACTACGGCAGTACTACTGCTTGAATTGGTACGCAACTGTTTGTAAACCATCGGACGACCGGTAGTCCAGAACTTTCCCCTCCTTACTTGGTTTGATGCTGATGAAGACTGAGGCCCACGGCGCTTGCCGTGATCGGCTTGAACATTACCGGCGACATCACCCTGAGCATGTACACTTGCAGCGCGACCCGCGTATGGCCTCTGCTGACGTCAACTGTGTTGCAAATGCGGCGACGCATCATCTTGTGTTGTTTTGAAGTGACGGTAATCCTGGTTCTCCTCTTGATGTTGACGAACACTGGCTGATACAACACCGCTACTTAAATTTACTAGTTGACGCTTGTACGAGTTCGGTTCAGCGTCTCCCCTACCTCACCACATTGCTATTTCCAGATCGTGTATTTGAAGAATTCGAACTTGTTCGGCAGTGGCATCTTGTGTCAAACTACGCATTGCATTGCCTGAGCCCTCGTTGGTCCTAACAGCGGGACCGGTTAGAATCATCTAAAGTAATGAAGATGCCTTCCCCTTTTTGTATCCGCTCTCTCGACGTCCCATGATTAATCTTTGACCGTATCAACGATAATCCTACTGAATTAACATTAATAGAACTGTAATTGCAAATAAAATTTTTGTCAGAACAGAACAACCACCTCAAGCGGATCAGACAGCTGAATGATCGAGACCTGAAAATTTGCGATGGACAAGCACGACAATTTAGCCACGGTGATTGGCTGGAACGGAGATTTATAATTGAAACGAGAGCGCGTTGCTAAGGGAAAAACAAATGAGAAGGACGTAACCATTTCAAGAGGGTGTGATTTTCCCTTGGCAGGGTGCAAATCTTCTTTTCTCATAACAAAAGCTTGTTCAAACTTAATATATATTTTTAACTATATTAACCTAGGGCGAAAATTTAAATAACTGCATTAGGCTATAATGAGCCTTTTTTATGCTAATTATATTCATGTTTCTTGTTAGCCAATGAGATTATCCTTCCATTTGCATAGAAATTAATATTCATATCTTTTGACGAAAGGCAAACAAAGGATAAACGTTAAAGCAAAAAAAATTCTCCGCTCAACGTCAAACTCTATGTTTATGATTAGAAAATTTCGCCCTAGTAGGATATAGTGATATATTAAATATATATCTTGTCTGCTCATCTATTTTACACCCCCCAGACCCCCCCCCCCCCCGAAAATGCTATCAATGACCCTAATGTGGCTGCGTGCGTAGCAAACAAGAAGCTCACATCCAAATTGTTCATCACATTACGATTTAATTGGGCACAAAGAGTTTGACTATTCCGCCCCTGAGAAACATGGCTTTGACCAGGTCACATAAGAATATATTACTCATTGCTTTAGGCAGAAAAATTGTTTGTTTTGGCGTACAGAGAAAAAATATCAGGGTTGGTCAGTCGTGGTCGGTTGGTCTGTCGGTCACAATTTTTTTTTTTCTTACTGTTTACTCAAAATGAATACAGATTCTACTATAAATATTTAAAGTTGACCCGAGTTCCCTCATTGGCATTCTCCGTTAAAGTGTTCAGGTTTGGTCTCCAAATGACTCAAATATCATACCGTAATGACGTCCCGAAATCATTAAAAATCGTACATTTAATGTTTTCAAAACACAGAACAATTGGCATGGGTGATCTTACAAAATATCCGATATTTTAGTATATTCCTAACGTTAACACTATAAAGTAACGTATCTGGCCGCCCTTTTCTCATCGCGCCGTTCTTAATAAAAGTACATGACTATACCGACTTAATCTCTATATCTTATCAGTTATTACCATCATACTAAAGCATGGTGTGGTATTCGACTTTGCGTATGGTGGTTTACCGAAAGAAGCCCTGCGGAAGGTACGGTAACGTATCTGTCGCCGTAGAACGTAAACATGAGGGGATTTCTTTTTATTACAGGCCTGGAAATGTTACTCTCAAAACCAGATTTCTATGCAAAAAATTATAATATAACATTGACATGTGCTTGATTATCGCAATTGGAACATTCTTCTATCATTATTGTGGCAATTTTGTATCAATTGGAATTATGGTAACGTATCGTCTGTGATAGTGGCGAAATGCTCTCAGAGAACTCTTACGAAACTTTAGAATCCAATATATTGTGGTTTTGAACTTTATTAATTAGGGCAAATAGAGGCTGATAAAAATGTCATGTTACTTGTGATATGCGCTCTTGTGTACAGCAGGACCAAATTTAAAGAATTGATTTGGGCTGGCGACATTGTGAAAAGCAAGAATTATGCTCATAAAGCATGTTTGCTTGATACTTTCTTGCCTGGTTTACAACTTCTAGCCCATATCATTTTGAAAGCATTTTTGAACACTTTTCGGAGAATGGCCCAGTACCCTCTTCAAATTATACAGCTAACAAATCTTTGTTATTTTGGCCTTTAGGGTTAGGGTATTTTTAAAGGGCCTTAAACAAAAATGAGTTGTTTCCTGTACAATTTTAAAGTGGGGGTACATTTGGAACTTTTCCTTTTTCAAGCTTTGTGTTGGTAAAAAAAAAATTAATTGTGGATGAAAATAATGGGCGGTCGGCAGACCAATATTTTTTTTATTTCCTAATTGCATAAAAACTTGAGTCGGCAGGTTTTTAGGGTCGGGTCCGGTTACGCCAAACAAACATTTTTTTATGCCTTAGGCCTATAATATGTGATAACAATGAGAGTTTAACATTGAATGACAACATAAGTGAAACATTTGCCAATGAAAAATTCCGTTAACTATTTAATGAATTGTGTATCTTTTGATAAAAAAGCTTGCGGTTCAAAACATCAACTACAGAGGTTGTTTGAACAATCCCAAACTGCATGCATTATGCTGATACTGCTGGGGTCGCCAGTAGAAAGGGTAGGGACCTATTTGCACCAATATGGGTCAATTTCATTCCTTACTGAAAATTTGCATTGAATTATGGTTGGGTCATTTTCTTTCCCAATGCCACTAATAATGGGTCATTTTTGTTAGTACACTAAACTGTGTCTAAAGAAGGGTACTAAAATGTCTCTGAAATTGAGTTAAATATAGACTCTAAGATGGTAGTTTTTGGTCGCTATAAATGGGATATATATTGTGGACATTAGCTATATGAATAGATCATAATTTTGGATCATTTCTTATGAACGGTCAACAAGAGTACTTTCAGAGAGACACCGGCGATTTTCCAACTGTTGCATACGAGGATGTGCTATTACATAGTGAGATGTTTTCAGATACATACATTGTGGCATTACTGCTCGAAATATAAACAATAAACATCGTGTATTTGACAATAATTATGAAATGGATTTCATGTTACTCCTTTTTTATAACCCTAACAAAATAGATACATATGACACATGAAACTTACTACATGTATGACAACTTGAACAAAAGCGCATTGAGATGGCCAGGTTGACGCTGAGCAGAATATACCTCACATACTATATGAATGGGTCTAAGTTTTGGTCATTACTTATATATATGAATGGGTTCAATTTTGGTATTTCTATATGAATTGGTCAGATTTCCTAAAACTATATTTACTTCTTCTTCTTAGCCATATCCACAAGTTCATGGTAATGGTTGTGGTGGTGGTCAGGATTTATTCAAATGAGTGTGCTGATCGGGGCCGTGTGTATCCATTATACGGATGCTCCTAACAAGGCCCCTATTGAGGTGGGGGCAGGTTGGGAACCAGTCAGTGGTTTTCACCCTCTCATTCGAACACTGACTGTGATGTACATGTACCAGTTGTGACAACCGTACACGGGGACCGACGGCTTAGAGTACCCTCCGAAGACGGGATGCTTTCATGATCCATTTGCCCAATTCCAGATGACCCAGGAGGAGAGCGGTATTCTGTATTAATCAATAGGCTGGTATACAGATCAAAATCAGAATTGATAGTACCCGAATAAATCCCCACGCAAGTGCCACCGACCCCACCGGGATTCGAACCCGGGATTTTGTTGGTAAATTGCGCCAAAGGCAAGCAACCCTATACGCTAGGCCACGCTCTCCCACACTATATTTACTATATACATGAGTCCCATTTTGGTTACCCATGCACAAATGTACCAAATTTTGGGTGAAGTACCCACACCACCCACCAGTTGGGTTGAAGTACCCCCTCCCCAGAAACTGTACTAAACACATTCAGTACTTAGGATAATTGAAGTGTTCGATCAAGAGTTCAAACCACAAGAAATTTCCTGATCATGCTAACAAATACTTTCAAAGTTCTTGCATTTGGAGGCGAAATGAGTGTAAAAGCCAGAGTTTTATGTGTTAAAGGGATAAGAGTGATTGCTGATTCAAAACAATAGAACAAATCATCAAAATTTGTATTTGGTATTTGTTACTGGCATAGATATGAAAACATAAACCTGAAACGTGTTGTATTAAAGATAAGGCAATATTTTATCTGATCTTCATTATTTTCTATATGGGTATATCAAAATTTGTGATCAAAAAGCCTTTCCATGTAAATGGTCAGAGTATAAAACATAATATTGTGCACATGTTCTGTATAGTTCGACCAAAACACAATCAGCTCTTTGGTGTGATTTTGACCTAATCGTGTATGTATATTTGAGAGGAGAGGTGTGGACAAAATTCCTCAAATGCTGCTGAATTTTTCGTGTATCATGTTGCAAAGAAAATATGCAGAAGGAGGGGGAAGTGCTATTGGGGAGAGGGGATGGGATGGGGAGGGTAGATATTCCTAGTAGTGACTGTAACATTTCCAAGGTTATTTTTGAAGACTCCAGCAATCCGGGACGTTTTCAATCATCGAATCAATTTTTTCTGTGGTTTGAAATTTCCAAAAAGATCCAGAATCACTTGGAGGCCAAAAAGTGATTCTGGATGTGGTAGGGCCAACAGATTTTTATCGGCTGCTGAGGGTACCCCCAACTTTGAGCAAATTACTTTCAAAAATCGCAATAGACGCGTGGACATGAAAAGACTGTCTTCAAAAGCGGAGCCGCAGCAGAAGAATAGTCATCATATAAAATGGTGATATACTCTTATCGGATTTGGCCTTGTTTTTACTACACCATTTCGATTAAAGGTTGCAAAGGTCTCGAAAAGGGCTGGAGAACACGAAGCACCCATAGGAAGGGCTTTATCTACACATAGAAATTGTTCCCAACTTTAATACCCAATAGATGAAAAATCCTCTGGATTAATGGGTAATAATCTAAAAGCCGATTCTATATCGGCTTTAGCCATTAACGCTCCCCTACCTACTCGGCCACTATTTATTTAACAGCTATCATCAAACTTGAATACTGTACTTTACAGTAGTCTTGACATTTGCCATCATTTATTGATCCGCCTCGGCCAGGAAATGAACGATGTTGGATCAATCTAAAGTTAACAACTAGGCTTGGGACTAGACCAATTGGGGAAATAATGAGATTTGAAAAAAGGTCTGGTTGTAAATGGACGGCAAATTATTCCTAGCTTTATCATCCTGCTAAGTTTTTAATGAAACAGCAATTGGAATTTGCTCAACTGATTTCAAATTTTTTGAATCGCGAGGAACACGACTACCCGAGTAGCCTAGTTTAAATCCAAACGAAAACCCATCTATCAAAATGTAGCTGCAAGACTTTTTAGGATTATATTTCCAAAGAGGGCAAAAATTTCCGCCAGCACAATCGGCGAGGGTGACTTACAGCAGATGAACTTGACTCGCCCATGCATGGCTATTGTTAGGGCCAATTATAAATTCCACCTTTTTGCAAGTACGCAACACATGCCCTCCTTCATTACTGACCGATCATGCATCGGTGTGTTTACACGCAAATTGAGGCGGGAACATCCTGCTTGTGAAGAGTTGAAGAAAACTTTGTCGGGAACTGATTGCGGAAGGTTTGGAATATTAAAACTGGAACGAACCAGATCCCTTGCTTGTGCTGGAATTGACCGAAATTCCTTGAGACTGATGCTGGAAAGGGGCGTCGAAACCCCCCGCCGGCCTGAGCACCCTGCCTGACTGAAATGACCGAGCCTGAACAACCCCTATGAGTGGAAGATGAAAGAGGCAACCCATATAAGACCCAAAAGTTCCCCGTCAAATTACAGCCCAAGAACTATGCTGGATGAGGATGTTGTCTTAACTGAACTGTTACTCATGTGCGCAAGCCCCAACCACAAAAGACTAGCAGCAGTGCGAACTATGTGTGCATACTTTAATAATTCCTGCACACGATTTGGATGACTACCAAATAGACCCCGAAGGAACTGACCATAACGAATGACGTTGTCCAACTCTGGATTTGAAGTCAGTGATACGCGTTGGGCCTAGGATCCTTGCCACACCATTTGACCCCCTTTTTTTTCATGACAAGGCTAATGTACTATCCTCATTAACCTTCACTTCAGATTCTCCAAACAGTTGAGCCAAATCGAGTAAAATTCACCATTTGATTATCTTAGTTCTCAATGACTGAGGCAATTCACAGCCTAGAGGATTGCAAATTGAAATCATGAAAAATCAGGAGTAAAAACTTGTACAACTAGTGATGTATGGACTAAGAATAGTTGCCAGTCGACATAGCCGGAATGGCATTGACAAATTAGCATTGCAGGATCGGCAAAATAACGCTAGTTGGTACTACTAACGGATGTTATTATGTGACAGTATTTGAACCGAAATCGATTCGCCCCCGGTATACATAAAATTACTTTGCTACACCATGACATTTCACGTGCAATCAGCAATGACTCAGTTGGGCTCAGGGGGGTCGGCTGAGTAGAAACACGTCCTGTTGTACAAACAACTACGGGCAGTATGCTTGAATTGGTTACGGCATGTTGGTTAAACCAGCGGACGACACGGTAGGTTACAGAACTTTCCCCCTCCGTGACTTGGTCATGTGATGCTGGGAGAAGGACTGAGCCCGCCGCCGCTTGATTGATCGGCTTGAACATTACCGGCGACATCACCCTGAGCATGTACACTTGCAGCGCTAGACCGGAAGGGAAGTAGCCTCGGTGGTGACGATCAGCTGTGTTGCAAATGGCCGGCGACGCTATTCATCTTGTTGTTGTTGTTGTTGTGAAGTGACGGTAAATCATGGGTCTCTGATGTTTGACGAAACCTGGCTGATACACCGCTACTTAAAATACGAGTTGACGCTTGTGTTACGAGTCGGTTCATTTGTACTCCCTACCTCTACCACGGGTGCTATTTCCAGATCGTTGTATTTGAAGAATTCGAACTTGTAGCGGCAGTGGCATCTTGTGTCAAACTACGCAGTGCATAGCTGAGCCCTAGTTTTGTCTAACAGCGGAACCGGTAGAATCATCTAAATTGATGAAGATGACTTCCTTTTGTACCTCGACGACGTCCCATATAATATTTGACAGTATATAACGATAAGCCTACTGAAGAAATGTAAATATGAACTGTTAATTGCAAATAAAGGTTTGTCAGAGACAGAACAACCCACACTCAATCGTGATCAGACAGTTTATGAATCGGGACCGAAAATTTGCGATGGACAAGCACGACAATTTAGCCACGGTGATTGGCTGGAGCGGAGGCGATAGATTCATGAATGGAAAAGGGAAGAGCGTTGCTAAGGGAAAAAAAAACAAAGGAGAAGGACCGTCGTTGTACCATGCAAGAGAGGGTGTTTGTGTTGGGATTTTCCTGGCAGGGGCAAATCTGGTTGCCTCAAGACAGCTTCACAAACTTAGGAGGGCGGTACGGGACGAGACACCAGGGCAGGAGGGAGGACAAAAGTTGTCCCAAATAAAGTGGTAAGAACTCGCAAGAGAGGGCAGAAGCAGGGAAAAAGGCACGAAGGACGAAGGCGCGGTGGGACTAAAATGGCTGGGAAATCAGGGGTTTTATTTTGTTTTAAGAATGGGATTTTTATGGAATAACATGACTTAATAAGTAAAAATTTCCCAAAAACTGGTACATGGTGGGATTGACTCAAAATTTACCCCTCTGCATGGTTGTTATAAACACGGCTTAACGCTAAAAAACGCTTTACTAAGCACAATTTGCCCCGAATGCCGGTGTCGTGTGAAGGAGCTATAGCTCACATGTAGCCATAGTCCGGGACACTACGTTCTGGTTTTTAATAGTCGGGGGATGTGCAAGCTAGGAACTATAGCCCACCGGACTACGATTATAGGAATGTTAGTCCCACAAGTGGGAATTAAAGTCCGAGGGACCTTAGGAATAAATATGCAAGTCCGGACATGGACTACCAGTCCCTAGGAATTTCCGAAAGTAGGGACTATTAGTCTCTAAGGGATTAATGACCTGTCAGGGGTGTGGGACTATTCGTCATAGGGATTAGGGTCCATCCACATGGACTAATAGACCTTAGGAATTGTTCAAAGTCCGAACGTAGGCAGACTCCTATACTGGGAATTAATGCCCCGTCAGGGGTGGACTATCGCTCCTGAGGGATTAGGGTCCAATTCCGACCTGGACTAGAGAACTTAGGAATATGTCCTAGTATGAAGGTATGCAGCCTATTAGTTCTTAGGAAGTAATGCCCTGCAAGAGTTGACTGCGCTCCTTAGGCCGATCGGTTGTCCGATTTTCCAGACGTGGACTATAAGTACTGGGGGATTATGTGAAGGTTGATTTGGGCGGACCTCTCATTTCTTAGGAATAATGCCTTGTCAGAGGTGGCTATATTTCCGTACTGAAGGATAGCGTCCATGTCTTGCGTGGACTACAAATTCTAAGAAAGTAGTGTCCAAGTCCAAGGTGGTGGGATATCGATCCTTCGGAATTAATGTCAAAGCCCGAAGTGGACGGACTACCAGTGCTTAGAATTTTTTGTCCAAGGTACACTCGTTCCTTAGGAATTTGTGTCAAGTCCGACGAATGTTAAAGGAATTCTATGGCAAATGAACTTACCTGGATAAACACAAACATGCATAGGATTTTGTTAGCCCTAAAAAATAACCGAGTACAACATCTGAATGGGCACATAACCATAAATTTGATAGGTTTTGTTTTTCTATTCCCTGTCCATGAAATCTCCATATGAAAAATGTTGACATAAATTTTAACACACTTGGGGACCTAAAAGGCTGTAATACATACTGGTTCAGTGGGCGGAGATTCCTGCATGATTTCATTTTTCAGGAGGATGTTTTATCCATGCGTGAATAGAAGCACCCCCCGAAACCGACCGAACAATGAAAGAACGAAGAAAGAAAATCTACACCCCCCCACTGGGTTGCTCATAATTGAAAAGCAGCACTTGATTGGCAGAAGTAGTGGCGTTAATTTGTCCCCGCCTAACCCAAATGACCCAAAGGATCCCCTTTGACCTCATAGGTGTTGAAGGAAGTTCCAACCGATCCCTTCTTCCAATTTCTTAAACTCCATTGTTATAGACCTACAGTGACTAAAAAATACCCCTAGATGACATTTTACATGTCGGAGGGTACCCTTGCTCAGTAATATTGTGTACACGGTATATGGGTAGAGTGACAAATTATGAAGATGTAGATTATTTTGCTTGCAATAAGTTCAATTACCCCTGCGCATGACGCTTGGACCTCAACTGTTGCGGTTGCATATGGGGTCAGCTATATCAAAATAAATCAAAGGTAAAATATTGGGAACTATGATAATAATTAATATGTACATTAGAATGACACTTAGGGAAAATGGAATTATTCCATTAGGCATAATGAATTAATGAATTATATTCCTCTCCTTTATTAGTCTATTGGATGATTTTTAATTCATAAATTTAATATTCATCTCTTTGACGGAATAAAGCGCAAAGGGATATCGGTAAGTGGAAACGAAATTCCCCCGAAATGTATTAATAGGCATAAGAAAGGCGAAGTGCCCCTCACCCACACATAAGCGTATCTACTACATATACGATACTACATAGATGACGACGACGGACGAGACAGACGTAGACACGAGACGACGACTACGACGGAGGACGACTAATACTACAAACGCGACATACACTACGACTTACTTATATACTACACTACATTATACTACTACGACATACTTTAGAATAGACAGAATGACGGACAGAAGAGACTACAACAGGCGACGACTACCGACGACTGAGACGCCGGCTACCACGACGACAGAGACTACAGAGGCGACGACCACGACAGAGGATAGGAGACGACGACGCCGACAGAACGATCGACAGACGACGGACGACGGCAGACGAGACGGACGGCGACAGACGACGGACGACAGAGGACGACGACAGACGACAACGACAGACGCCGACGACGCAAGCAGACAAACGACAGTACGCGACAGACGACGACGGGACGGCAGAAGACGACGGCGACAGACGAAGAGTACAGAGGAGATCGACAGACGACAACGACAGACGAAGACGACCGGACGACATAATAAACCTACATGACTCCTACTAAACCACTACTTATCTACATACTAATTCATACTAACTACGACCTCACTCACTACATACTACTACTAAATTACCTGGAGTAGCAGACATTTGTAACACATTCATCTCAAGTACAAATGATTTGAATGATTAAATATGTTGGCAGCCTGACGGACCCTTAAAACGCGATTCTTAAGAGCTGCAAATGCTGCATTAAGGAGAGGTGCCAAGACAAGTTTGTACCGGGGTAAACATTTTTTTTTTAAATGACCCAACCCATCATGTTGAAAATTCTGTGTCTAACCATAAGGAGTCAGAAAAGGAATCGTTTGTATAATACAGCCTAAAGTTTCAGAGTTATAATCTCAAACAGCAAAAAATCCATAAAGGGTTAAATCAGTTGACAGGAGTCAAACTTTGGGAAAGTGAGGGAAAACGTTAATTAGTGCCTAACAATAGCCATTTCCCCTAACCTGCTACACAGCTAATACTAATAATAATGTTAATAATAATAATAATAAAAAACAACCATCATAAATAATCAGAAATATTAAAATCTATTTTGTTTTAAGCATATAAACATATAGGATAGTGCCCATTATTCTCTCGAGGACAAAGTACGTTACTGCAACCTCGCGTCGGATTGACTTCAGAGAAAATGCCTTTTACTCTTAAAATGATAAATTACATCCGTGTCCGAAATTCCAGAGTATATAAGAACATGCTAAATTGGCACACTCCTGTTTAATTTTTGTTTATGTTCGTATTTACTCTTTTGTGAATTATTTGATTATTTATTATATTGAATTAATTAAATATATCACATCAACTTAAAAAGTAATGCTTTTGTTAGGGGAAAGCGGATTTTCTCGCATCGTTTGTTTTCACAATTTTGGATTTTTAAAGAAATTTGGTCAGAATTATAGAAATCTGTGAGTTTGGGAAATGCGTTTAGGGTGTAATTAAGTATTGTGGAAGCAATTTGGCATACAATGTTACTACTACTTTTAGCTTCGAGAAAGCTGGTGAAGCTTATGATGTAGGCCTTTCTCTGGAATAGGCCTACTTCTATGTCTCTTCTCAAAAACATCTCAAGTCTGCATCTGTATTTTACCTGAATCCCCTAAATGTGAAGAAAAATGTAAGTTACTACTAGCTGCTACTGCCTACTACAGAATATAGATTTATGGAACGTCCTTATAAACCTCACAAACGTAAAACATTGAACAAGAAATCGCCAAAATATAGAGTTAATTGTTTAACATTTACACTTCAGATGTAGTGTGTTCATTATAACCGACCTTTAAGTGTACAAGTGTGTTACATACCACCTAGTACAATGGCATCAGAGAAAAACACTTAAACCCAATACATCCAGAAAAAAGATGTAAAAGTAAAATGGTTTAAAGGCCTAGTTCACCTATTTAATTGTATTTTATTTTATTTAAGAAATTATTTGATGCATTTAATTTAAAATAGATAAAAAAAAACAACAACTGAAAAACAGATTTTCGGATCGAGAGGTTTCCAAATAAAAACCAATTAAATGGCCTAATTTATTGATTGATTATATTGGAAGTTATGTAGAAATATGACCAGACAGTCTTCATATATCACCGGACACTATCAAACTTAAAAACGTTAACGTGCATGATTAAGAGAATTATTTTGCAATTGCCGCACAGAAATGTCCGTAAAAATGCAAATTTTCTTCTCACGACAGATACTTTCCTTTGCGTTGTCTGCAAGGAACGCTCGGTGAAACTGTTCCCGAAAAGGATCTTCTATTACCAAAATAATTAGTAATTAGCTCACCTTTAGACTACTTCGAAAGAATGACTTGGGTGTGTTATGTTATTGAACTTAATCAGAATGCAATTTCACCAAACTGCACAATGAGAACCAGTACGCCGCTTAACTATCATACTCATTCGATAGAATGCTTCCTTTAAAAAAAGTGTTGTTTGGTTTTTTTTTTTTTTTTTTTTTTTTTTTTTTTTTTAATATTTGATTTAATATAGGCCTACACATACGGCGTGCCAGAAATTGGCCATAAAAACAATAGGCCGTATATATTCTTCTATTTTACAAACTAAATATTCCATTTATTTATTTACTAAAAACAATACATCAAATGACATCAACACACACAAAAACCAAAACTCATGGTGGAGTAGGCAGGAAACCATTAGGCCCGAGAATAACCTACCACTTCAAAATACCAAAGAAATAAATCCAGAAATGGAAATGGAGTATGAGTAAGAAGAAATATTATACAGAGATCCCAGAAAATGGGGAGAAACTCACATAATGTTGAAATAAATACCTCAAGAGAACTTCCTATTGCATGATTATTTAGTTAATTTGAACTTTACCTTAAATAGCCATAAAATATCCGGCACACTTTACTCAGTTTTTCAAAATACCCGTGAGTGTAAAGCTACTTCTAAGCCAATTAGCTAGATTGAAGGAATAAATATTTCTAAGAATTATTTGCTACTTAAAAATGAGGGTTAGGTGTACGTGGGTATTCACCCTTACAATGAACGTGGGTTTATGTTGTAGAGATGATTTAGACCAAATTTTCAAAAAAGTTAATGCCAACCATGTAAGTTCCAAATTGATAAAACGATCACAATTGGTGACGTCTTTAATCTATTAACTCTAACCATAGTTCAATTGGGTTAATGTATTCATGTTTGAATGCATCTATGAGAATGCTCGAGCATGGCGTTTCCTTTATTTAATTTTTTTTTATTTGTGTCGATTACTAATTGCATGCGAGATTGTGGTTTGTTGTTTGAATGTGTGTGGTGAGTTGTTGAGTGTGTGTGGGGGTGTGTTTGTGGGTGCAGGGGGGGAGGATGGGTGTCATGGGGGGGCATGGGGGAGGGAAGGGGTGGGTGGGGGGGTGTGCGGGTGGGGGGTGGGAGGGTGTAGGTGTGTTGTGTGTGTGGGTGTGCGGGGGTGGTGTGTTGCATGTGTTTTTCTTTGGTGCATTGGGTGTGTGTGTGTGGGGTCGAGCGCAGTGGGATTGTGTGTGTGGTTCACTTTACTTAAAATCACTCAATCTTACAAAAATCACATTTATGTACCAAACATCTAACAATTACCCAAATAGAACACCAAACTGTACATTTTGTGAGATTTTGTGAGATGTAATGGCCGTTCGGGTTAAACAAGTAAATACATTGCACATGCTGTACTTTGTTGAAATTTTACCTATGATGTTGGGGTAATGAGGTTACGCTCGTAGCACCGACCTGAAATTTAAAAAACAAGTCTTATTATTACCCTAAAAGGTTGGTTTCGGGACAATGGAAAAGTGGTAATATTGTCCGGTGGACAAATCATAACTAGGGGGCTATGATCCCAAACATACCGCAAATTCCGCAAAAACAACAAAATTGAAACCTTTGCAATCTAAAAAAGCAATATATGAAAATAAAACATACTCTACTAGGACTCGAACCTAGTTCATTCACATCGTAAGTCGAGAGACTTTACCGCTAGACCACAAGGCGTTGACGACCAGCTTTGTTTTTCATACTATTTATCACACTCTTATTAACATCTGTATTCATTATACCTATTGTGTTCAAACCGTGATGATATACACGGGACTACAGTAGCGGAGGACAATGGTTACTTTCACTGGTTGTTGTAAATTTGTAAAAGGAACTATAGTCCGATAGAAACCATAGTCCGGTTAAACTATATAAAAAACCTAGGAAACTAATATGGAAGTAAGGACTACTATTTCGAGAGAGAGAGAGAGAGGGGGTCCACGCGGTGAATACTATTGACCCTGGAAGCCACGGTCCGGATATAAAAACTATCCAAACATTAAAGCAAGGATGTTATTACTAGGAACAAGGGGTCCACAGGGTGAGGACCACGGACCCTAGAAAGCCACTGGTCCGGAGGACCGCTCAGTTCTGTAATCCGGTTAGGGCTATTGTTCCTATAGGGACAGGGGTCCGAAGGAACAAAACCCACTGTCCTAGGAACCACAATCCCCGGGACATCTCTCCCAGGGGGACTATATCTCTTTCACACCGGCGTGAGAGGAGTATCGTCTCGGGGCTCACAGTTCGGAACAAATGCAAGAATAGAGCAATCGTTCAGTTGACTCTTAACGCAAACACTTGTTTCACACTTTATTCCGGTGTCGTTTATGGAGCCCGGATAGATAACTGCCGGACTATGATTACTTTCACCCGGACTGAAATGGTTGTACACAAAACCGGTTGTTAACAACATTGCAGTGGGTTCCTTATTGACTCTGAATAATTGAAGGGTTTTGGCTGTGAGATTATGTGCTTAAGCAACAGAAGAAAAACACAGATACAACCAAAATTTGGTGATTTTCAGGATTATGTTTCTGGAAGGGGGAAGGGAAGGCCGAAACAAACGAAAAGAAGTTCGTTTTTAAATGACTTCATCACATAATACGGTTTGTTTCGCTTTATCATTTGCAGCGATGATGAGGCTAATGAATAAGATTCAAAGCAGGCCCTTTTGGGGAAGCGGAGAGAGAAGCGTCCGAACTTCGCATGTATTCCAAACGTTTACTCTGGTCTACTCAGGACCCACACCTGAAACTATTCTCATCACTCAACTATTAAAAAGGAATCTTAAGAAAAAAACTTATCAGATGTCGATACCGTCATCTAACCTGAAATCTCTCCATTATTTCCTCTACTTTGCTTTTCCATTTTTTTTATTGTCGGACAGTTTGTTTTTGTAGGCAATTGTTTGTTCTGTCCTGCCTTGTATGTCTGTCGTGTATGTTTTTGTCTCTATGTGGTAATTCATATACGTTTCTTTGAAGAGTCACTGCACCCTCCACGCTCTGTGTTTAAGCAGTGTCCTCTCTTCACTCTTGCATTGTTATAACGTAGTTGTATATAGATACAGTTAAAATTCCTCTAGTGTTAATATATTACACTTACTTATTATATCGATATATTACTTTCTTTTTAAACTTGTTGTTGTTATTGATTATTGTATATGCTTTGTGATGAATACAATCTTGACTTGATTGATTGGCATTGTTTATAAAAGGTCATAATATGCCGGTTTGCGATCATATCGCGCAAGTAAATATGAATTTCCATGAGATGTTGGTAAAATAAGGCCGGTGTTTATTGATAAAAGTCGGCTTTCGCCCAATCTCCCATCCCACTACGGTAAAAAGATCCACATTTTGCGAAAAACGGTCCACTCTTGCCAAATCCTCCATCCACTGAAAAAATCCTGGCTACAGGTCTAATGTTTCCGTATGTGGTCTGAAACAATGTACATGCATGATAAAAAATAGCTAAATATAATAACAGTATATAATCGTTCATGGAATATTTCAAGTCCTGAAACTGACGATGAATTTTTAGTTTCAAGGATTTCGATGACGCCTTTCAAATGAAACAATCTGTCCAAAATATTGTATCATCATGAGAAATGATACGAAATATATACCAAAGGCAAACAAACAATGAACCAAGCAAACAAGCACCCGATCCTCAGCCTCGACCCCCTCGACCACTCACCCCATCAAAGCCGATATTTTGCTTGTAATAAAAACCTTGTATTTTTCTCATTTCCCCTGCAAAATATTTTACCTGAACTCTATCCCCTGACAATGCTATAAGCATTAATATGGCTTGTTTACGGTTCTCCCCCAAAAATTTTATATACAGTAATCTGTATACTGTTCGCTTTAAAATGGTATGTCGGATTCAAATGTAATTTTGGAATCAAGATATGTCGGTGATGGCTTTCGATATGAAACACAGAAAATTATATGTTGTAATCGGGTGGGGCACCTTTAAATATGTAATTTAATTCTTGCGACAAAGATAAATATTTTTAACCATTAGCTTGGTTAAAAACAAGCTTTAAACACAGGTCGTACTTATTTAAAGTTGTTAATTTGAGTGTATAAAAGGCCCTATTGTGTTTTAATGGTTGAGCGCACAAAGTATATCGTGGCTTTCCGTAGCGTTCAAGGTGATACACCAACTGGGCGAGAATGATGCACTATTGGTGTTGTCAACACTGACCTCTACACATGGATAGCGGGCTGCCGCACAGTTGAATGGTCGCCGAGTGAAACAACAGGAAGTTGGTTTTGGACCTCTACAATATGGCGGAAACAATGCATATACCTGCTGCTGCACACGTTCCACACATATGTTCTATTGTTTGACAAGGTGTATGCATTGTTTACCGCCATATTGTAGAGGGCGAAAACCAACTTCCTGATGTTTCACTCGGCGACTCTGACCCGCTATCCATGTGTAGAGGTCAGTGGTTGTCAATCGCACAGTGCAATGAGCCGTGCACTTGACGAAAACACACACTAAAACACTTCTTAAACTAGCCCCGTACCAGTTTTTTTCGATGTCAATTTTTGGCGAGTTAAAATTGTGTTTTAACTTTAAACTCCTTTTGGAATTACGTTTTACGTATCGCGACAAAACCTAATATCGATCCAGTATATACATTGATTTTTCAATATAGACTTTAATGTGGTGTCTCTTTTATTTTTCTTGAAAATTGAAAAGATTAATAATGAATTTGTGATTTAAAAAAAAGTTGTGAATGTGGTACCTATTAACCACCCCCTATTTATTTAATAACTAACATTTGTATTGAAGCAAAACACTACCCCACATTAATCTGACTTATTTGCATATATACCATGTGTTGACCTTCCCACCTTTCCTTCCCATTCCCCTGAAAATCTGCCAGTTGAAGGCATGCGATAAATGAGACAGAAATGTTAAAATTGGACATTTTATTATTGCTTTATTTAATTTTTAAATGCAAACAATCCATCCACATGCTAATGCTGAACTATTATTAACCTGTACACTGTGAAAACACCGGTCATAATACTGTATACAAACATTTCATAAATTGACTGTTAACGTGGCCCTTGTTTGGCTTAGCGTTCATATAAGGTGTGATCTTTCCTAATTATATGTTGTCATTCCAGGGACATTGTTATGACCTCCCTATATATCCCGCATAACAGAAAAAAAAACGGACCTTATGCATTCTAGTATCGGACTCCTACCTGACACAGGTGCGAATCTTTTTATAAGGAGTTTGAGTTATTGAACGTGCCATGAAATTGGAATTGTAAAGTATATGATGAAGTCTTAGCTGTTAGAACTCTGTGGCTTATTTGAAGGAATGCATGAGAGGAAAATTTGAAAGTCTTCATTGCCAGTATAACCGTCGCCAGTCATTAAAAAAAATAGCCTACTGATACATTAAACAAGATTCCAGCAATAAAAACATATATCTTAAATAATTTTTATACCTCAGAAGGATGAAAGCCGTCACCAAAAAAAAAAAAATGGAAGGAGGGACCTATTGGTAGCCACACATTTTGGCACACTGCCAAGTAACTAACTGTGTTTTAATGACAGACACGAAGTAGGACTTTTCTGCTTTACCAGCTAAAAACATGGAGTTTTTATATTACAAATCACTCAAAGTTAGAGAAAGATCAAATGCCAGTTTTTTGGAAAATCCAATCTAGCCGGTGTCTCCCAGACTACGTGTAGGCAGTGGCGGCGCACGGGGTGCAACCCCCCCCCTGAAAGGAAAACAAAATCACGATTTTGGTGGATTTAAATCAAAATTGTGGGCCAAAATTAGCGATTTGGAGCCATAATTTGGGTAAAAAGGTCCATGTTTTGTTGATTTTTGCCTGGCACAATTGTCACTTTCCCTCCCAAAAAACAAACCCCCCCGAAAAAGAAGCTGGCACCGCCACGGGGTTTTCCAAACACCTTATTGTTTTTAATTGGGTCTTGTGGTGACTGGTTGCTGCAAAATGGAAGGGGTGATAAATTACCTGCCTACATTACAATACATACACTTCTGAAATGGCAGTCCCCCCCCCCCCCAGCCCCCGGCTTAACATTGACAAACGTGGGTTATAAAAAATATTACGCATTGAATCTGAACAATGTAGGGGTGAGGCCCTACTAATCTTGATATGGGGAAAGATCACAAGGCTTGAATATTAGCCTCACCCAAATTCCTTGCTGAACGTTAAAAACTAACTAAATTTTTGCCTGTGAGGTGCTGAATTTTGGCAACTTTACCCCGTAGAAATTCTAATCTGGCCTCAATTTGACTGAGAAGCTTACAGTGTCAAGGCGCTTTTCTTCCAAATCACAACTTGACTGATGTTTAAAATGACGTGCCAAGTCCTTTTAGTGACTTTCGTTAAACCACAGATCAAAATCTTCACAAGTTTACCGGGTCAAGTTCCCGTGATTTGCCGAAATGTGGAATAAAACATCAGTTCCTCTATTATCACTCATCAGGGGAGGGCGGCCAAGAATTCCAATTTTAAAGACGTCGCCATTGGTTTAAAAACACGTAAAAGCGGAAATCTCTGAACGAAAAATTCTGAATTTTTGTCTAATGGGGTCAGACGGACGAGGACGTGTGTGGGTCCTGGGAACACCCATGACAGACCCGCATCCAACGCCTAAATTCGGTGGGGGATTCTTCTTTAATTATTTTTGTAATCGTTTTGGTGTGTTGCTCATAAGCGAGAGAGGCTTGAGTGACCGCCACCGTCTGCAGCACTGATTGCCACTGACCATAGCTAACAATTGAGGGCGGCCTCAGGAAGAAAAAACAATCACTCATCAACAAAAAAAAATTGATACGCTGCTCATCAAACACAATTGACCATTACAATCAACACATTCACAAAATTTCCACCTTTACAACTCACAACTTCCAAATAAGATCCAAATGATTGGACACATTTCTCAAATAAACAGAATTTTTTAATCAAATATAAGTGACGAACTATAATTTAGAATGTAACACATGTGGCGGAATTGCTATGCATGTTCCTGGGTGATCAGGTGATTGGCTACAATTGCTAATACTTTTCGTGTTCATTTCCTTTCCTGCTCGCCAACTTGATACACACGCATATGCTTAGAGTGCGGCCTGTGTTATTCTTTTGAAAAACTGCCTATTGCAAAGTATGAGGCTATCACGACGATAAATAGTTATCTTACATTTGCTTTTTCACGAGCAAAGTCTCAAACAAAGATAAAAAGTAGACAAAATTTTGTGCTACAATGAAAAAACTCCATTTGACGTGCCTCAAAGCATAACAATTGCGCGGCAAGCCAATCTAAGAAATTCTTATCTCAAATGAGCATGTTTTTTCAAGACTCTTCCAGTGGGAAAAAGCAGTGAAAGAATACACACTCATACATCCTAATGTTTTCTAAAGCAAATGGTTTAGAAAAGCACAGTAAGGATCATCTCGCTCAAAAGATCCCTCTCAAAAACAATCAACAATGTCCATGTTTTCTCAACAACTAACATGGAATGTGCTCTCAAAGCATATCAAATTGCCTGCTAGGCAACCAATCTAAGATAAGTCGTATCTCAAATGAGTCATGTTTGTTCCAAAGGCAGTTGGAAAAGCAGTGACCACACTCATACATGCCTGATGTTTTCTAAGCAAATAGGTTAAAAAGCAACAGTAAGGATCATCTCGGCCCGTGCAAACTCAAACATGGCCAGGTTTTCTCAACACCATACATGTACTGTCCGTCTCTCAAGCCATATAAAATTGCTGCCTGGTCAGCCAATCTAAGATAATTCTTATCTCAAATGAGCATGTTTGTTCAAAGGCCGTTGAAGCCTTGATCACACTCATACATGCCTATGTTTTTCTAAGCAAATAGGTTTAGAAAAGCAACAGTAAGGATCATCTCAGCCCGTTCACAACTCCAACTGGCCAGTTTTCCCCTCATCAACATCATGGACCAAACATTGGATTTATTTCAATAAAGACTTTAGTGTGGTCTATTTGTTTTCTTGACTTGAAAAGATAATTGAATTTGGTGATTTAAAAAAAAAGTGTGATGTGTAACCTATTAACCCCCACTCTTTTTTAATACTATTTATTTATGAGAAAAAACACTACCACTACCCACATTCATCTGACTTATTTTGCATACTTAGCCAATGTTGTTGACCTTCCCATCCCACCTTTCCCCTTCCCCTGGAAGGCTGCCAGTTGAAGGCAAATGCTTTAAATGAGACAAAGGTTTACAATTTGACAATTTTATTATTGCTTTATTTATTTATTTTTAAAATGCAAAAAATCCATCCCATTCCTAATCATGGAACATGTGTACTGTAACTTGAAAACACATGCATAATACTGTATACAAACTCATCAGAATGGGACTGTTTATCTGTGGCCTTGTGTTTTTGGCTTAGCTTTTATATACGGTGTGATTTTTCTCAATTATTATTGTCCTTCCAGGGACTGGTTATGACCTAATCCCTATATACCTGATACATGACTCTGACCGTATGCATTCTAGTCTCGTGACTCATACCTTACACCAAGGGTTCATCTTTTTATAGAGTTGAGGTCTATTGAACTGTGCATGATTGAGAATTTGAAAACAATACGATTATGATGAATGTGTCAATGCTGATAATAACGAACTCTTGCTATTGGAAGTAATGCATGGAGAGGAAAATTAAATCTTTCAGTGACAGTACCAATAACCTTCGCCAGTCATAAAAAAATAGGCCTACTGATAAATTAAAACAAGATTCAGACCAAAAAAACATAAAAAAACATTATTTTGACATAATTTGATACCTCAGAAGGCTGAAAGCAGTCACAATAGCACCTGGAGGGGGATCTATTTGTAAGCCACCATTTTTGCACACTGCCAATTAACTGTTTTTTTTTTTAATGACATCACCTCGAGTAGAATTTTTTCTGCTTAACCTAGCTAAAAAAGCATGAGTTTTTATATTGCAAATCCCATCAAAGTTAGACGAAAAAATCAAAAATGGCCAGTTTCTGGAAAATTCAATCTAGCCGGTGTCCCTCTTCCCATACTACGTTAGCAGTGCGGGCGCCCGGGGGTGCAACCCCCCCACCACCCCCCGGCAAAGGAAACAAATCAGCCGATTTGGGTTTAAATCAAACTTTTTGGGCCAAATTAAGCGTTTTGGAGCCATAATTGGTTAAAAATATCCATTTTTTTTTTAGATGTTTGCCCTGCACAGAATTCGACTTTCCCCTCCCAAAAAATCAACCCCCCCGAAAAAGACAGTCTGACGACGCCACGGGTGTTTCATAACACTTATTTTTTTTTAATTGGTATTTTTTGGGTGACGGTGTTTTGCTTGAAAATGGAAGGGTTAACACTGCCTTACATTATGCAGATACATACACTTCTGAAATGGGCAGTCCCCCCCCATCCCCTTGGCTTCACATGTTCAACGTGGTTTATAAATATTACGCAGTATAGAAATCTGACAATTAAAGCCCTACTAGGCTGATATCGGGGAAAATATCCAAGCTTTGAATTTAGCCTACCGCACCTTCCTTGGCTGAACGTTTTTTTTAAATACTAAATTTTGCCTGTGCGGTTGCTTAATTGTGCATCTTTTACACCTACACCGTAAAAGTGCTAATTGGCCCTGAAATTGACTGATAAGCTTCAGTGTCAGGCGATTTTCTCCAAATCACAACTTGACTGATTTGTATACTTACCAATCATTTAAGTGACTATTCAGTTAACACAGAGCAAACGTAAGTTTTACCGGCCAATTTCATGAGTGTGCCGTATATGTGAATAACATCATTTTTTTCCCTCTATTATCAATCATCAGGGAGGGCGGCCAAGATTCCAATTTTAGACGACGCGCCATTGGTTTAAACACGTAAAAGCGAATCTGCACGAAAAATTCTGAGTTTTTCTAGGTTGGCCTAACGGACGAGGAACCGTGTGTCATGGAACACCCATGATAGACCACATCAAAAGCGCCTAGAATCGTTTTGGGGACATTTTTCTTTCTTTATTATTTTATTCGTTTTGGGGTGTTGCTATATCGAAGGGCTTGAGTGCCGCCTCTCTGCAGCACTGATTGCTACTACCAAGAGCTACCAATTGATGTCGGACTCAGGAATAAAAAAAAATCACTCAGCAACATAAAAAATTGATACGCTGCTCATCAAACACTTGGACACAAACTTACAATCAACAATCACAATTTCACAATTTCACTAAATTTCACACTCACTTCCATAATCAAAATATGACCATTTCTCCAAGAAATCAGAATTTTTATCAAATAAGTGACGACTATAATTGAATGTAACCACTCTGTGGCGGATTGCTTATGCAGTATCTCTGGTGTGATCAGGTGATGTGGCTAGCTATTTAGCTAAATACTTTTCGTGTTCAGTTCCTTTCCGCTCGCCAACTGTGTACACAGCATGCTTTAAAGATGTACGCCTTGTTATTCTTTGAAAAACTGCTTATTGCAAATGTATGAGGCTAGTCACGGAATAATAGTTATCTTAACTATTGCTTTTCAAGAGCAACTTTCCTAAAAACAAAAAAAAAGGTAGACAAATTTTGTCTACAATGAAAAACTCCATGTTGACCTGTGCTCCCAAGCATATAAATTGCCCTGCTGCAAAGCAATCAAGATAATTCTATCTCACAATGAGGCATTTTTTTTCAACAGGCAGTTGGAAACGCAGTGATCACACTCATACATGCCTATGTTTTCTAAGCAAATAGGTTAGAAAGCAACAGTAAGGTCATCTCGGCCCTCTCAAACTCAAACATGGCCCGGTTTTCTCAACAACAGACATGTGAATGTCTCTCAAGCATTTAAATTGCTGTTGGCAAGCCAATCTAAGATACTTCTTATCTCAAATGAGCATGTTGGTCAAAGGCAAGTTGGAAACGTCAGTGATCACAAACTCATACATCCTAATGTTTGGTCTAAGGCCAAAATAGGTTTAAAAAGCCAACAGTAAGGATCATCTCGGCCCTCTCAAACTCAAACATGGCCATGTTTTATCTTTCTCACAAAATCCATGGACGGCCGTTGCTCTCAAAGCAGATACAAATTGCTGCTGGCAAGCCCATCTAAGATAATTCTTATATCTCAAGAGCATGTTTGTTCAAAGGCTGTTGGAAAAGCAGTGATCACACTCATAACAAGGTGCCTAGTGTTTTCTAAGCAAATAGGTAAGAAAAGCCCAGTACGGATCATCCTCTTCCCTCCTCAAAACGCAACTTATGGCCAGTTGTTTCTCAACAACAACTGTGACCAACAGTGGATTTTTTAACATAAAGACTTTATTGTGTCTATTGTTTGGGTCTTGAAATTGAAAAGATGAATTGAATTTGTGATTTAAAAAAAAAGTTGTGACTTTGTACTATTAACCACCCCCTATGTTTTTAATACTATTTTAATGAGAGAAAAACACTAACCCACATTACCTGACTTAGGTGCATATATAACATGTGTTGACCTTCCCACCTTTCCCCCTTCCCCCCTGAAAGGTGCATTGAAGGAATGCTATAATGAGAACTAATTCAAATTTTGCCATTGTGATTATTGCTTGAATTTAATTTTTTAAAACTGCCAAAAAAGCCACCACATCGCTATGCATTGGAACTATTGTACATGTACAGCTTGAAAACAACAAGGTCAAATAATACTGTATACAAACGTCACTCAAATGGTGACTGTTTATCTGTGGCCTTGTTTGGCTTAGCTTTATATAAGGGGATTTTACAAGTAGATTTCATTCCAGGGACAATAGGTTTGACCATCCCTATATACCTTGCATAACATGAACTGACGGTATGCATTCTAGGTAGCGTGGACGCATACCTGACACCAAGGTGCAATCTTTTTGCTTTAGATTGAGGTAATTGAACTGTGCCATTGAAATTGAGATTTGGGTGGTCAAAGTTATATGCCTGATGTTGTCAGGCTGTTAGAACTCACTCTGTGCTTATTTAAGTAATGAATGGAGAGGAAAATTGAATCTCATTGGCCGAATAACTTCCAGGCCATGTCATTAAAAAAAATAGCCTACTGATAAATAAAAACACGATTCAGCATAACGCGTATATTTTGAAATAATTTAATACCCTCAGAAAAAAGGGGATGAAAGCAGTCACAACCTCGCACCTTGGAGGGGGATCTATTTGTAAGCCACAAACATTTTTTGCACACTGCCAATTAAATGTTTTTTAAAAAAAAAACGCGTGTTTTTTTGTTTTTAAAATTTCTGCAAAACTAAAAAAGCATAGTTTGATATTCAAATCACCTCAAAGTTAGAGAAAAGATCACATGCCATTTTTTCTGGAAATTTCATCTAGCCGGTGTCTCCCAAACTACGTTTAGCATGGCGGCGCACGGGGGTGCAACCCCCCCACCCCCCGGCACAAGACACAAAATCAGCGATTTGGGGATTTAAAAAATCAATTTTGGCCAATTAAGCGATTTGGAGCCATAATTTGTTAAAAAATAGCCATTTTTTTTAGATTTTGCCCCTTGCCAAGAATTTTCACTTTCCCTCCCAAAAAATCAACCCCCCCGAAAAAAGAAGATACTCGACGACGCCACTTGGTGTCAAACACTATTGTATTTTAATGAATTTAATGGTGTCGTTTGGTGACTGTGTTGCTGAAATTGGAAAGGGGTGGTATTACACGTGCCTTAACTTCAATACATACACTTCTGAAAGTGGCAGTCCCCCCCCATCCCCCGGCGTAACATGTTCCACGTGGTTATAAATATTCATCAAGTGAAACTGACAATTATAGCCCTACTAAGCTTGATAGGGGAAAATCTCACAGGCTTTGAATATTAGCCTCACCCCACTTCCTTGCTTGAACGTTAAAACTAAATTTTGACCTGTGAGGTTTGCTTAATTTTGCACCTTTACACCGGTAGAAATTCTAAACTGGCCTGAAATTGACTGATAAGCTTACATGGTTCAGGCGATTTTCTTCAAAATCACAACTTGACTGATGTGTAATACTGCCAATCATTTCTAGTGACTATTTCATTTAACACAGATCAAAATCCTTCAAGTTTTAAAACCCGGCAAGTTCAGTGAGTTTTCCGAGATGTGAATCACATCAGTTCCTCTATTATCAATGCTCAGGGGAGGGCGGCCAAGAAATTCACAATTTAGAACGTCGGCCATTGGTTACACGTAAAAGCGAAATCTGACCGAAAAATTGATTTTTTCGTTATTTATGTCCTAAACTGACCGAGGACGTGGTCATGGGAACACCATGATAGACCCACATCAAAAGCAGCCTAAGAGGTCGGTTTGGGATTTTCTTTCTTTATTAATTTGGGATTCGTTTTGGTGTGTTGCTATAAATCGAAGAGGCTTGAGTGACCGCCATCGTCTGCACACTGAATTGCTACGACCGATGGAACGAAGGGAAAGAAAAAAAGATAATAAAAAAGCCGCTTCTACCAATAATATTGCGTACTCAGAAAGAAAAAACAATCACTCAGCAACAGAAAAAAATTGCGATACTCCTCCATCAAACACATTGGACACAAATATACAAATCAACAATTTCAACAAATTCACTAACTTTTACACTCACATTCCAAATAAGATCACTCTTGACACATTTCTCAAAAGAAACAGACATTTTTTATCAATATAAGTGACGAACTTCATTAAATGACACTAGTGGCGGATTGCTATGCATTATATCTGGTGGGATCAGGTGATGGGGCTAGCTATTTGCTAATACGTTCGTGTTCAGTTCTCTTCCCCTAGCTCGCCAACTTGTACACACGCATGCCTTTTAAAAGGAGTGCGCCTGTGTTATTCTTTGAAAAAACTGCCTATTGCAATGTGGATAGGCATCAGAAGGATATAGTTTATCTTAACCTGAGTGCTTTTTCCAGAAAGCAAATTCGAAAAAACAAAGATAAAAAGTAGACCAATTTGTCTACAATGAAAAAACTTCCATGTTATATGTGTTATAGACTATTTGTCCCTTCGCATAGAAGTACTTTCAGTGTCTCAACCTGTTTCCCTCTAAAGCATAAGTAAAAGGTTAATTAGTTTCATGGTGTATCATTTTGTCCCCCCCCCCCCTTTTGATACGTCGACCGGCCCACCAAAGAAACATCCATACACGTGTCCAACATTGGAAATACATGTAAAACTTTAAAACATGTCTTTGTGATATATGGTGAATTGCGGCTACTCAAAACATTCCGCGTGTTTTTAAAAGGCACACATTCAGATGTTATATACAGACGTATGTATTTGCTCAAGCTCAATTGGCTAATAAGTAGGATTCATTTCTTTGATCCCAGTGCGCGTAGTAGTTCTGCACTGTGTATATAGCAACAACAAAAAAATGACTGAAAACGTATTTCTCCATTCATTGGACCGTTCACTTTTCACGGGAAGTAGAAGATTTTCTATTTGACTCACTTCATAATCTGATAAGATATCCGGTTCACACACGACATTGCAATGTGCATCTGTCTATAACAATTGCTTTTCTGCCACTGAATTGCACGTGAAATGTTTTGAATAGCCGCCATTCATCACTAAGAATAGATGTTTTGATGTTAACATGTGCTTCATAATAAAGGAGGCCTGCACGGTCGCTTTGTCGGCACTCTTTGGTGGGCCCAGACTACGTCATCCAAAGTCAAAATGGATTCACCTATGAACACCTAATTAATACTTTTAATTTGAGAGGGAATGGAGTATGTATATACAGATATCACAATTCCTAAGTTCCCCCTTCATTATTCTTAATTAATGAAATAGAAACGCATGATTTCGAAAAAATACCAAATGCAAATGACAGAGGACACCCTTCTGCCCATCTTGTGAGAAAATGATAGAAATACAATCACGCATTCTAGTACGAACCTCATTTGAATGAAAAAAGTGTCAATAAAAGAAAGTTACAGTAAATAGCATTGCTCCAATACCATTAAACCTTACAAATACCATCAAACCTTATCAAACCAGTATATTATACTGGTTTGATCATGCTTTAAAAGATAGAATGTTAACCCTTTTGAGTCTAACCTCAAAATAATAGGATTACACAGCTGGCTTTACTGGTACCAGTGGCATAAATGGGGGGGGGGGGCTGCCCTGAACCCTTTCGCCCGCCAGCCCCCCAAAATAAACTGACCGTTTTGTACAGTGGCTATGGAGAAGGACCCCTCAGGAAATGCCTCGGCACCCATTCTGCCCCTCCCCCCATTTGCAAAGGTCTGATTACGCCACTGATCGGTACGGCCAGGTTCTTGGGTATTAGCTACTCAGTCACATGTTTCTGTTCTCTAGCAATTGGTTGGCTTTACGAAGGTGTAGCAGTGATAGAAGTTGCTCGACGATTGGGTTGTTCCCCAAATGTTACATTTATTTTGCATTTTCTTTGTTATCTCTGCAATTATCTGTTAGATTACTAAGATTGCATTTTGTTTGAGTAAAACATCGTTTTAAACAAGGAAACTTTGGTAAGTTATTAATTAATGAAAGTCAACCCTGCCTTGCAGGATCACTCAAACCAGTACATTGGAGCAATGCTATTTACTGCAACTTTTTATTGGCACTTTTTTCAGTCAAATGAGGTTTCTTTTGGTATGCGTGATTGGATTTCATTTTTTCACAAGATGGGCAGAAGAGCATCCTCTGTCATTTGCACTTGGGATTTGGTTGAAATTATGTATTTGTATTTAATTAATTAAGGATAATGTTGGGGGGGGGCGGGGCTAAGGATTTGTGATACCCGTATAAACATAAGCTGTCGCTCTTTCAAGGATTAGTTCCCCTTTAAGTGATACGTTTATATCACATATAAACGTTCGCTTAGCTTAAATCGCGCTAAACACCTTTTTGGAATACTGGCCCCAATGTTTTATTTACTGAAGATATTGTAGCAATGGCTGCGGGGAAGGGCGCATTTAAAACACGCTCAATATGTGACTCTTCACAAATTTTAGGAACAAACTTCTAAGCTTTGGAAAGACTCTTATGGCAGCTTCCACCCACTCCCGTCTTTTCTCCTCGCACCTAATGTATGGCAGATGAAACTATATACCCTCATTTTCATCAAAAGATTTTGTTTTGATGTAAAATTTTATATGCTACTATATATAAAAAAATCAATCCAAAGAAGATTTACAATATAACATAATAATGTTAATTGTTTATAAATTTATTTAGAGAATAAGGTATGATTTGGGTATCCGGTACTCTCTTTACGTCTAATTGAACCCGGCCTATAAACCATTATTTTAAGTGGAAGAACAGGCCCGGAGGCCGATTTCATTCCCGCAAACCCAGATTTCCCGAATTGGCAAAATTGTCTGAAGATAGTACTATTTTTTCTCATTTGCTAAAAGGTGTTCAGTTTCGAGGCGAAAAAACACATTTAACTTTAGCAAAGGATGCTATAAAAATAAATAACGTTTTTAGCTCTTCACCCAAAAGGATTTAAATATTGCCGTGCTTTTTTTCAGATGGGGTAATTGGGTACAGGTCCATTCAAATAAATAACAAACTTTTTATACGGGCATCATCCCCTTTTAGACAAAGGGAACTGAAAGGATTGGGAAAATGTGCTATTTGCACTAAGTGAGATCAAAGATCCGACTTGCATCACATTCTCCTTAATTCAAAAGAGTGAATTTTTTCTCTTTACAGAGCCCACTCCAAAAAAGTGGGGGGTGAAATTTCAAACACTTAAAAGATTTTGGGAGGTAAAATGTTCTCTTGATAATTTAAAAAAAAATAATGAAAATTTAATCATTTTTTAAATAATCAAGAGAAATTGTAATCCAAAATGTTTCTTTGAGGGGTGTGCAACTTCAAAAGCGATCAAGAAATAGTCTCTTTTTGTCTTAGAACAGTCGACATTTTGTAAACAGTTCCACTTTCGTGACAATCAACCCCATGGCTCAAAGGTTTCGTCTTGGACAAAAATAAACCACTTTCGAGACAAAATCCACCACCGAAAAATCCTCGATAACAAATCCTGGATTAACTACCATCCCCCAAACCAATTGAGCTTAGGCCAGAAAAAGGTTCGTCTAGCTTCCGCTCGCAATATAGGCGTAATTCACATGTTTACTGCATTTCCTTTTTTCAAAGGTTCAAGATATTTTTAATTTTTTTTTATAATGGTCAGAAATAAAAAAAGAAAATTTGGCCACGAAGCGGCCGAAAAAATGTCGTCCTAACATGCATAAAAAGAATTTCCACGTATCGCATAACATTTTTTGACTAAACAACAACACATAGCGCTAGACCAGAAAAAAAGTTTGTCTCACAGCGTTTCCTTACAGAAAATGCGATAAAATGTGTAATTTTTTTTTTTTTTTTTTTAAAAAGGGGAAGCTTCAGACAACCTATTTTTTCTTGGCCTTAGAGGGTTTTGATCTGTCACACACTCCCTTCTTATTTTGTCCATATCATAAACATGAATAAATACTCAAAAATATCAAAATGTATAGTTTGTAACCTTATACGGACTTGTTTAGGGGAGTTTAGACGTACACATGACTAAAACGGTTAAAAGGTTAAAACCATTGTCAGGGGTCAACATTGAAAGTTACTCTGATTTTAAATACTTTGCAAATTATTCCCTGAGGAATGAGGCCTCCAAAAAGTATAGGTTGATTTTGTATAATATGTTTCTTCAGAGATAAAGGGCAAAGAAGGTCAATGCCAATTTGATTATGTTTCCCCATGATCTATTTTGTCACATAACATGATAACATATATTGCAGATGCTAAAGCTAGTTCCTTATTTTGACACATGAAAGGTAGTATGAACAATTTGTTTTCATTTTTTAAACAAATCGGAGCAACTTCTGATTGTGACCCTTGTACAAAATGGCAATTGAACCTATGTAGATTGCACTTTTAGTCATTTTTTATTTTTAACCCAATCCTCTAAAAGTAAAAATGGTCATAGAATTGTACAACTATACCTTTTTGGAATCCTTATGACTGACTGACAATATGGCATACATTCAACATATTTGGGTAATTTAAACTCTGACCCTATTAAACTTAAAAATTGGCCCCTATTGAAAAGGTGACACCACGATTTGACACCACTAACTACCTGCATTGATATAGAGGGCCATACTAACTACCAAAAGTGTCAAAGCTGAGATTTAGTGGGACATGAACGATGGTGTTTGACCCAAGTCCTTGCTCCCGCTCTAACAGGATGACACGAAATAAATGTTCAGTTGACTCAGCTCGTACGACAGGCTAAGATTAGCTTTAAACTAACATTTTTAGGGCCCGTTCATTATTTACAAGGGAGGGGCCGGAGCGGGGCCCGGAGAAATTGAAAGTTGTGTTTGGAAAATTGCATAACCCCCAATGTAAAGTTACATAACCCTCTACAGACTGTCCCAAAAAAACCATACAATCAAAGACTAATTTTTTGGCCAAAAACTTAAGTTCATCTCAACTGGATTTTAACTGATTCTTTTTAGGAGTGTTCCAGCTTTCATAAGATTTTTAGTTGGTGTAATTTGGGGATCTGGTTCAGGAGTTCTGGTTAATTATCTGAGACAGTTTAAAAACTTGTTGGGCCAGTTTCGGCTATTCTGATATCAACAAAGCTGCCATTGAAAATCAACTTCAAGACATTCTTTATTGAAAATTAAAGTGCTGCTTCTTGTGACATAACAGAATTTATAACTTTATAATGTCGCAATTGCCAATAAATACATGTAGCATTGGGAAATTCAATTCTAAACAGTCTTGTCCCAACCTTACTCCAGGTTGCATTCAGCAGAAGGTAGCGCCATAAAAACACCCTTGTTGAAAGAAAACTGAGACCTTTAAACACAACCATCCTTTCCTTTATTGCTCTTTGTTGAACACTGCTTTCTTTTATGTTCCTCCCTGGCATCTTGGAGGCAGTGGGGAATAGGGGAAGGGTAAATTGTCCCTCCTCATTAGAGCGTTGTCCACACATTTATCCCTCAACAAACTTGTGGCTGTTACATTAGTTTCAGCAGTCAAATTCCCTAAATTTCCATGAATTTCATTATTATTGTCCCCCTGAGAGCGAGTTCCTTATTTCAATCACAACATAATTTCTGGTGCTTTCACTGTAATATTTTGATTAGTTCAATGCATGATAATACATGCATTCTGATCTGTACAATATTCTTTTGTTTGAAAACGGTTTAATCCCACAATGATGCTAAACATCTTATACCTTTAGTTTCTTCAACCTTCAAGTGAAACTGACCCAAGAGGTATTTTATCCTTTGTGTTCAATTGACAATATCTCTGCTTAGAGTCCATCAAATTGAATGGAATAAAAGTGAGGATTTAGCTTAGGAACTTGTCTAACAAATAAAGTCAAAATACCTCGCAGAAATGCGCAGTTTATATTTGTAATAATTTTTAGTTTGATTGTATAGTTTTATTGGGACAGTCTGTACTGCTGACTCGTATTTTTACACCCATCCCACACACATATCCATATTCATATCCAGGGCTTAAATCACTCACGACAGAGGAACCCCTCCTTAGAATGTTTCCACAAATCTCTTTCTTTAGCCATTCTGGTCCAAAATGGACCAAGTTGTTTTGTCATTTCGTCTCTCCATCTGGTTTTTGGACGACCTGGCTTTCTGGTCCATTCTCTGGGGGTCCACTCTGTCACTCTGATGGTCCAGCTGTTATCCTGCAGTCTAGCAACATGGCCTGCCCATCTATGTTTGGCACTCCTAATGCAGTCGATAATATCAGTAACTCCTGTCTGTGATCCCACACACAATTAGGTACATAATCATATGATTTACTGCTGATATTTTATTAGAGAAATGTCCAGGTAAGTGCTTGGTTTACTGAATAATAAATTTAACACGACCCCTCTCCATCATAAACATAAACGAGTTCCAGGCCTATAACCCTATAGAGGCTTATCCGTAAAAAAACCTACTGCGTTAACCACTTGTAGGCCCTAGCGTGCCTTATCCCTGAAACTATAAGGGGACCTTTACAATGGGAGCCATAATTATGTATACATGGTTTCCGAATTCAGCTACCTTGCTAAACGAACACGGACTCATCTTCATGGGGTCTTTGTGGGTGCTTTTGGCTTTACAAGATCGTATTACGTCTACTATTACATACATGCTTATTCCTAAATGCCAAAAGCCTGTTGTGCCGAAACACCCGGGTGCCGAAATACCCGGGTGCCGAACTTCCCTGCTCTCGGAACTGCCGAAGTACCCGGGCATTCGGCAGAGGAGAAGGGAAGTGGAAAATAACGTATTGTTGATGTGTAGTGCACGTGTTCATTCATTATTAGTGATTTTGTGGACAATACTACAATGAGACTCATTAAAAATCAGGCTTTTGGCATTTTGGAACAAGCATGTATGTAATAGTAGACGTGAATACGATCTTGTAAAGCCAAAAGCACCCACATGAACCCTATGAAGATGAGTTCCCGCGTCCGTTTAGCAAGGTAGCCGAATTCCGAAGCAATGTATACGTTATATGCATTGGTAAACATATTGCTCCCATTGTAAATGTCCACTTTATTGATTAGGAGGGCAACACGGGTTAGGTTTAGTGTTAGGGTTGGAGTTATATAGGGTTAAGATTATGGTGAAGGATTGGGTTAGGGTTATGGATTAGTTTTAGGGCCTTAAACATTTATAAGGGATTAGACCTATATGATTTTCTGCTTGACAAATTGGTGGTTATATTTTTTTTTCTGATGGAGGGAGTCATGTTAAATTTATTATTCAGTAAACCAAGCACCTATCAGGACATTTCTTAATAAAATATCAGCAGTAATGTACCTAATTGTGTGTGCGTGGGATGGGGTGTAAAAATATGTAGGGGGGTTATTTAATTTTACATTGGGGGTTATGTAATTCCAAACACATCTTTCAATTTCTCCGGCCCGTTCCCTTGTAAATATTGAACGGGCCTTAATCTTAGCCTGTCGTAGGAGCTGAGTCAACTGAACACTTATTTCTTGTCATCCTGTGTCCGTACAGCCAATTGACATAAGAACTTAGTTATATCCAATAACCGCACGCTGTAATAAGGATCCCTCTGTGCCGAACTCCTGGGCTAACCCATTGTTTGGGCAAGTACCCGCATTTTCGGTATGAATTTTTGCCGCCGCGTTTCGGCAGATACCCCTACCGTACGGCAAGGTCAGCCCGGTATTTCAGCGCAGCACCCCGGTACTTCGGCAGTTCTGGGAGGAGGGAACTTCGGCACCCGGGTATTTCGGCACCCGGGTGTTTCGGCACAACACGTGTGTGTCAGTTGATCCGCGTGCGAGCGCGCGCGCGTGTGTATGTGTGTGTAGTGATTGTCGTGTGTGTGTATAGTTTCATGCGTGCAGTCGTTTTGCGTTATGCATAGTCTCGGGTTTTATCTGATTTTCGTGTGTGTGTGAGCACGTGTATGTGAGCTTGTGTGTGTGTGTGAGTGCGAGCGCGCGCATGTGTGTGCTCGCGTGTATGTGTGAGATTGTTTGTGTGTATGGGAGCTTGTGTGTGAGCGTGTGTGAGTGCGCGCGCACGTGTGTGAGCTTGTAAATGTGTGTGCACGCAGTCGTCTGTGCGAGTGTGTGTGTGCGTGCGAGGCGAGCGCGAGTGTGTGTGAGCTTGTAAAGGTGTGTGAACGTAGTTGGTGGGTGAGTTTGGTGTGAGCTAATGTGTGTGTATGTGCGTTCGTGCGCGCGCTGTTTTTGTGGTGGGCTTGTAAATGTGTGTGAACGCAGTGTGGGTGTGACCTTGTGTGTGTGTGATGCTGAGCGAATGTGTGTGTGTGTGTGGGCGCGGGCGTGCGCTGGTGTGTGAGCTGTGTGTGTGTGTGTGCGTGCGTCGTGTGTGAAATTGTGGGGGTGAGTGTATCCCGGTGTGTGTGTGTGGTGTGTGTGGTGTGTGTGTGTTGTGATGTGAGTGGTGTGGGTGTGTGGGTGTGTGTCCCGGTGTGTGTAGCCCCTCGATTGTAGAAAACAAAACAAAAAAATGGTACACCATGATATAAACACACAATGGTACACACACAAACACTAGATTGACCAAACGGCTGAAATGTCACACCCAAAACCAAAATGGTACACACCCAAAACACTAATATGACCCAAACGGCTTGCCATACTGCAGAGCATGAAATTCTGAGCTCCAAAAATATGGCGTGTGTCAACAACACAGTATTTTCCCAGATCTTTGTTAAAAATAAATAATGCTGAAGTGACGTTGTTTAATATACATTCGACTGTTCTTAAATTTACCTTGTAAAAACGTTCTTGGAGCTTACGTTCATGAAGAGCCGAGTATAATATTAAGTATATTTCATCACAATATCTTAGAACAAAGATTATAAACGATCTGAGTGTCGATGTTTATTAATATATACTCGACTATTCTGACATTATGTTACGCCCTTTAAATTTTTGTACTTACTATTTGGACATTTGCCGGTAATACATCATCTGAAATTTGACCACAACACACCATGTAGTCCAATTTCAAGATAGTGAAGGACATAAAATGCCCTGGGGGCATTATCAGGTCTTGACTTCAAAGGATGTGATGATGCCTCAGGGCATTGTATGTACTCCAGCATCCTGAAATTGGACTACATAGTGTGTTGTGGTCAAATTTCAGATGATTGAATTAACGCGAAATGTTAATCGTACGTACAATTTTTTTAAGGGAGTTGTAACGTAATGCAAACGCAACTTCTGTAATTTCCTTGGAGTTGGTTAGCAGTCCTAAATGTACATGCTTCGTATATTTCAATATGTTGCTTAATGCCATGCATCATAATTATCTCATAAATGTACTACTTTATCTCTAGAATCTTTAAAGTATTTTTAAAATTTTGCATTCTTGGTTAACTTATGTAATGCCTCCTCCTTATCAAGAATAAGATAAACAAAACGTCTGTAGGGGGTCTCATGTGGACCCCCTTCTGAAAACCACTTTGCGAAAATATAGATGAGATGACATCAATGTTTACAATTTATAGGGACGAATTCAATACTCAACTAGCGGGCGTTTTCCGGTTCTGCCCGGTTCCGCGCGGTTCAATTAATTCATTGATTTGCTGAATTACTTAATCGGATTAAAGGATTCCGAAGACTTTTGATCGGATTTTAAATGAACCGCCTGGAACCGGGTAGAACCGAAAAATGCCCGCCGGTTGAGTATTGATTTGGTCCCAAACACAAGTTAGCACCTGGTCTACTGACATGTTAGAGCATGTTACAGCATTCAATAGTCTTATCACGACTGATTGAGCGCGAATTTTAAAAGCACAAGCCCTGCAGGTGCTCACGCATACTGCCGGGCAGCGCTTTGTTCGTTGCCCGGCGCTGACGTCACATGTCACCTCATGTATACGTTCATGTAATAAACGAATTGTGTAATTTTTTACTTCACTATTGATAAGTTTGCATATTGTTTATCGCAGGACAATCCTACACGGACCACATGTGGCATCTAGATCGATAAGAAGCAATATTGTCATGGAAAAACTTGCTAAAATAAAAACACTCCTGCTGGTCGGATTGTTTGTTTACGAAAAAAAAAAAAAAAAAAAATCGTACATTTCAATATGCTGTTTAATGCCATCATAATTATCTCATAAATGTACTACTTTATCTCTTGAATCTTTAAAGTATTTTTAAAATTTTGCATTCTCGGTTAACTTATGTAATGCATCCTCCCTATCTAGAATAAGATAAACAAAACGTCTTCTGCACTCCCATTGGTGTAGGGGGTCTCATGTGGACCCCCTTCTGAAAACCACTTTGCGAAAACATAGATGAGATGACATCAATGTTTACAATTTAATCAACACAAGTTAGCACCTGGTCTACTGACATGTTAGATCATGTTACAGCATTCAATAGTCTTATCACGTCTAATTGAGCGCGAATTTTAAAAGCACAAGCCCTGCAGGTGCTCACGCATACTGCCAGGCAGTGCTTTGTTCGTTGCCCGGCGTTGACGTCACATGTCACCTCATCTATATGTTCATGCAATAAACGAATTGTGTAATTTTTTACTTCACTATTGATAAGTTTGCATATTGTTTATCGCAGGACAATCCTACACGGACCACATGTGGCATCTTGATCGATAAGAAGCAATATTGTCATGGAAAAACTTGCTAAAATAAAAACACTCCTGCTGGTCGGATTGTTTGTTTACGTGGTATGTTTTCTACAACTTTTAATAAGTATGGGGGATAGATACCATAGAAGTCGAAATTCTTTTCAAAGATTAAACACTTTCAATGGGTGGACACAATCGACAAACTCTTCAGATTCTGGTCCAAGGCTAGCAACACCGATGACGAATTCTCTCAATGTCGCTCAAAAATTTGAAGTGTCCGAACACGATCGGATTAAAAGTAGTAATGGAAAGCTAGCAACACCGATGACGAATTCTCTCAATGTCACTCAAATATTTGAAGTCTCCGAACACGATCGGATTAAAAGCATTAATGGAGAATACTTTGCTGAGGTTCTGAAGTTGGAGTACCAACCATTGTACAGTTGTCTTCATCCACTGACAGATATTGTTATCCTTGTACTTTCGAGGTCGGATCGTTCTGAGCAAAGACGTGCCATTCGAAGCACCTGGGCAAAAGATTTTGTTTCTAACAATACTTGTTCTTCACATATTGCTCTTTTATTTGTATTTGGGAGAGGGTCGTCTGCTTCATTACGTGAAGAATCAGAGGAGTATGGTGATATTCTTGTGGGAAATTTTAAAGAATACGCATCTGGGTCCAGAAGCAATAGCTTAGAAACCCTTCTTGGAGTGAAGTGGATTTTGAACCGTCATTGCTCGAAATCAAATCTTCTTGTTGTTACGGTTTTTGACGATTTTTACGTTAACCTGTCACTACTGTTCCAAAGGCTGTCTCCTATAATCAATAGTACGACAATGTTCGATAAATTTTGGATAGGTGACCTTAAGGAAAACAAGGTTCCAATTCGACAAGTTCAAAGCAAGTGGTTCTTATCCTATCAGGAGTACCCATCAAATAAACTTCCTTCATTCTGCACTATGGAATGTGGATACGTTTTTTCATATGCAGCAGCGAAACATTTGTATCGTTGGTCATGGAACCATACAATTCTGAACTTACTGGACGTATATGTAGGACTAGCTGCTAAAGATGGTAACTGGAAAATTTCAAGCAATAAATCGATTATTCCACTTTACGAAAACAGTGGTGATATCTGCGCGACTGCTGATCAGACCATCACGACTGGATTCAAATCACCAAAAATGCTTAGAAGTGCCTTTGATAAGTCACTTGATTTGAACTTTATTCGACAATGTGCAGATCCAGATCTTAAGGCAGTTTTGAAACCGGGCGTGTCAAATTCGAAACTGTTTGATATCGCCTTAACATTCCTAGCAAATCCAATGAAAACATGCAACATTCAGTCTGGCTCCTTGAACGAAATATTCTTAATAATGCTGATTAGCTCCAAGCCAGACTTTTTACCACGCCGAACAGCTATACGAGAAACATGGAGGAAATACAAAACCATTCAAGGCAGACATGTACGACTTGTCTTTGTGTTAGGTCAATCATCAAATCCGGCAATAAATAAACGAATAAAATCTGAAGCTGAAACCTATCAAGACGTAATTATATTTGACTTCAAAGAATCTCACTTGAATTTAACACTTAAAGTAATAGGTGGACTCAAATGGGTGACTGAATACTGCAAGAATGCCAAGTATATGTACAAAGGAGATGATGACATGTTTGTAAATCTTGACAACATAGTTGCTCATTTGGATCACAGCGGTGGTAGTCTACCGACCTTGAAGAACGGCTCAATAATTCCTCTTGTATACATCGATAACGTTATTCCTAAGGAAAGGCTTTACTTGGGTACAGTTAATAGAAATCCAGTTATACGAGATAAGAGCTCAAAATTCTACGTTTCTGAAGACGATTATATGGGCAAATATTTTCCACCGTTTCTTTGCGGTGGTGGCTATATCATATCATTTGATGTCGTCCCAGCCATGTACAATGCCAGTTTTTCTGTTCGGGTTATCAATAACGACGATGTATATCAAGGCATCTTAGCTAAAATGGTCGGATTAAAACCTCTTCACCACAACGGATTTAAAAGTTACGGAGGAAGGTTCAGCATCTGTACTATACGTAAAGAAGTCTGGACACTTCATGGGTTTTCCCAAAAAGATCTAAGAGTTTTGTGGAAGAATTTTGTGTCATCATCATTAAAATGTGATGATAATCCCATATAAATTCAAGCCTTGCTTATTGCCATGGAGAATTATGCTATAAAGTGGGCGTATTTGGATGGTTGAAGGGATTTTCGTTAAATTTTAGAAAATTGTACAATATTTACAATGAAATGCTCTAGCTTTCCAGTCGCATAAAATATCGTAGAGCCATTTGGATAATAATGGAAGTTAGCTTATTCTTTAAAGGAAAGTTCCAGCTTTCATGAAATTTTTAGTTGTTGTAATTTGGGGGTCTGGTTCAAGAATTAAGGTCAATTATCTGAGACACTTAAAAACACGTTGGTCCAGTTTCGGCTATCCCGATATCAATAGAGTCGCCATTGAAAATCAACTCCAAGACATTCTAAAATCAAAATAAAAAAAGCATAAAGCGCTGCTTCTTGTGATATAACATGATTTATAAGTTTTGTAATGTCACAATCGCCAATAAAGTACATGTAGCATTGGAAAATTAAATTCCAAACAGTCTTGTTGTCTCGGCTTACTCCTGGTTTCAGCAGAAGGAAGAACCATAAAAACACACTCGTTGAAAGTAAACTTAGGCCTTTGAACATCAACCATCCTTTCCTTTATTGTTCTTTTTTCAACACTGATTTCATCATTTTGTTTTCCTGGCATCTTGGAGGCAGTGGGGAATGGGGGAGGGGAAATTAGCCCTCCCCACAAGATGCTACACACCTAATACCTTTAATTTCTTGAACCTTCAAGTGAAACTGGCCCAAGTGGTATTTTGTTCAATTGTCAATGTCTCCGGTTAGGGTGCATCAAAATTTATGAAATAAAAACGAGGATTTAGCTTAGAATCTGTTCTACAAAATAAAATCAAAATATCTCACAGAAATGTGCAGTTTATATTTTTTTAAATTTTTAGTTTGATTGTATAGTTTTTTGGGACAGTCTGTATAAACTATAATAACGCTAATACTTGAAGTTTGACATCACACATTTCGTCAGTGCTATTAAAATTAATATTGTCGTATGGTCAATTTTGTCAAAGCAGAAATAATTAATTAGTAATATAATGCCATTCATTGGTGTATGGTGAAGAAAATATAAATGTGCGTATTACATCCTGATGCACACACTATATACATCAGAAAAGAACATTCGCCAAAATTATTGGTCTTACCAGAATAATATGCTTAATCATCCCGAGGACAGATCAAAGAAGGCCTTCTGGAGATTCATAAAATAAATAAATTAAAAAAAATCCAGTGTCTCCTCTTTGAAGCAAAGAACTAAAGTGATATTTGGCAGCAAAGGCAAAGCTAGAATCTTCAATGAACAGTTTTGCACGGTTTTCACCTCAGGGGATACCACAAATTTGCCTTCTTTTGTCGATCATGATCTACCAGAAACGAGAAAGATCAACGTCACCACTGATGGAGTATTGAAACAACTTCAGCCTCTGAACACCAAGAAGGCAACAGGCCCTGATCTGATACCGGCACGCATCTTGAAAGATCTGTCTATGGAAATTGCTCCTATTTTATGCTTCATTTTCCAATAATCCTTGGACACGGTAAACATCGCTGATGCTTGGAGAAATGCCAACATTACTCTTATCTTCAAAAGGGCGATCGGAGCCAAGCAGCAAACTACCATCCTGTTTCTATTATATCAATATGTAGCAAAGTAGTTGCGCGTATCATATTTAGCCAAGTCATGGACCATTATGATCAATATAAAGTTCTCACAGATGCTCAACACGGGTTTCGCCCAGAACGATCTTGCGAGACTCAGCTCTTGATTACTACGCAGAACCTTGCTAAAGCACTTAATGACCGGGTAGAAGTCGATGCCATTGTGCTCGACTTCTCAAAGGCATTTGATGGAGTGCCACACCAGCGCCTATTGTTGAAGTTACACCATTCTGGCATCAGAGGTCCATTGCTAAAGTGGATGGAAAATGTCCTTACCAAAAGGTCGCAAGTCGTCTTATTGGGCTCCGGTGACTTCGGGAGTACCACTCGGCCCTTGTCGTTCTTGACGTTTATTCACGATCTCCCGTCCGGCATTTCCTCAAACATCCGCCTTTTTGCAGGCGAATCTCTTTTATATCGATCAATCAACAATGCTAAAGACACAACAATTCTGCAACAAGACCTTGACTGCCTTCATAAGTTGACTACCTGGCAAATTAAGTTCAATACAGAGAAATATCACTCTATGGAATTTTCCTTGCGTCGCAACACCAGAAATACCAACTACAAATTAGGCAGCCGCAGCAGTACCCTCACGCACACCATCCAAAAACGACAATCTGCAAAAAGGTCCGCTTTATCATGCTGAAGTTTACCGCTTTTTTGCCTTCAACGCCGGCCCGAGACATATTTGAATCGAGGTTCAATTTCTAATAGATAAAATTTTCAGAAAAGTAATGGTTTTATAGCATAAAATTAATGTTCAAATTGTCAAAAATCGCAGAGCTTCCGGGGGCTTTGCCCCTGGACCACAGCAGGGGCCCGCTGCACCCCACCCATTAGTCCTCGCGCTTCGTGTTCGAAAAGTCCACTTCTGTAAAATCCCCACCCCCAAATAACTTCATGGCTACGGGCCTGGGCTAACTATCCATACCTTGGCGTAACATTCACCACGAATATGTGTTGGTCCAAACACATCAATGGGATCTCCACCAAAGCCAACAGGTTTCTTGGATTAATCCGAAGAAATATTAGATGTGCATCCCAGAAGCTTAAAGAAAAGGGTAACTTCCCGCTGATGCGTCCACACCTAGAATACTGTAGTGCGATATGGAATCCGTATTCAAAGAAGGAAATCTCAAGGATCGAGAATGTGCAGCACCAAGCCGCCAGGGTCGTCCTCCATAGATACCCAACGACGTGAGAGTGTGTCAGAGATGGAAGGAATTACAATGGGTCTCCTTGGAAGAGAGACGTAAAACATCAAGTCTTCTTCTTTTGGGGTCTCCCCAGTAAACTTTGCTCCAGTTCGCTAAAATGCCAAACGCTTTCGTAAAAGCTTCTAGATAATCATTCTCTCATACTTTCTGGTCATTAAATAGCGAAAAAATGTGAAGGTAGCACCTTCACCGGGGTTAGGGTATGCCGTCAAAGTCTAAGGGTAGGGGTGGGGGGGATTGGGTTGCCACCCAGGGATATTTTATGGTGCATTTTAGAAATTGTTATGCACAGTATGGCTCTAAACTTTATGCATATGTAAAAACTGGTCCTTTGCTATAATTTAAAGCTGAAAACCGCATGAAAATCCGATATTCCTAACTTTTTTAGCGCGAAATTGGATTTTCGCATTTTGTCTGTGGAAAATGCCAATTTTGCCGACTCGGGGACTTGATGACGTCATAGTGACGCCATACTAGGTATGTTGATACTTGTTTTGGTATCAAAGAGGAGGACCTTATATAGCTATTCACTTGTAACAAAATCATAAGCATTTTAATCATTTTAAGGCTATAATTTCACCTTAATCTTTCCCTAGAGGCATCCAAATTGGAAGGCTGAGCTTTCGACACTCTAGCGAATGCCATCATCAGAGCAAACTGAACAGTCATGATGTTGCACCTTATATACACCAGCGAACAAAGGGGGAAGAGAACAATAACCGATGATCATAGGATACCCCAGTAATTAAGTTTCCGGTTCATTGGTCGAGAGGCATCCTTTGAGTAGTCTAACCCATTCAGGAGGAATTTCTGTTCCTTTGTCCCTATTGAAGTTGTTAGGGGTAGACTTGATGTAAAAAACTTCCATGAGTTTCCTTTCAGTCCAATTAGTGTTCCTGTCCAGAATTGTAGTCTTGTCCCAGTCGATGCTATGTTAGTCGTTCCACACATGCTCGGCGATAGCCGATATTTGTGTGTTGCCCGTCTGAGTCGCTTTCTGGTGTTCGTCGGTTCTCTTTTTGAATGATCTGCCGGTTTCACCAATGTACACTTTGTCACATGATCCACAAGGAATAGAATAGATAACCCCAGGTTGGAGTTCCTTGGGAACAGGGTCTTTAGGGTGTACTAGTTGTTGTCGTAGAGTGTTTGTAGTCCTAAAATAAACCCCGTATATTCTTCTTCTGTAGAACTTTGCGAATAGCCTCAGAAGTACCCGATATGTAAGGCAAAATAACTGTAGCGTTAGGAGTACTATCATTGGTAGAGACAGTATCGGCGCGTCGCGAGGTGAAGTCATGTACAAACTTTGAAGGGTAATTGTTCAACTTCAAAGCTTGTTGGATGTGAGCCTTTTGACATTCCTTTTCATTAGTCTTCGACGGAACATTGTCAGCTCTTTGAGATGAAAACCGAATCGATTGCCCTCTTCACCATTGTTCAAGTGAGCTCGGAGGACAATATCTCCTGCCACACCGGTGTAGAAGTAATTATAGTCCGGCGTACTCACAGTCCGGCTACAACGGTAAGGAATAGGGCACTCAATTCAGTTGACTCTTCACGCAACATTAGTTTCACGCTTTATTCCGTTATCGTCTATGGAGCCCGGACTATGGCTCCTGCCGGACTATAGTTGCTTTCACACTGGGACTAAATTTAGACTCCCTTTCAGAATACCAGCCTATGCTTTTACTCGGCTTGAACTAAGTCTGTGAGAAAACTCATCTGACGTTTTGCTACCCACAACTTACGCAATTTTAAAGCAGTATAATTCAGGTTTTTCTCCTTTTGTCAAAAATCATTAATTCGTCAATTCCTTGCTATTTAAGCAATAAATTTGTCACAGTGTTATTTTTAGGCTTCGAGTTATTTTGCAAAAGTTTTAAATGTGGAAAATCGTTGAATCAGATCAAATGCAGTGAACTCTACGAAAAATCAACTATTCAGAAATAATTGTTTCTGTTTGATACTTGAAATAGTCAATACTAAAGTGTTATATAAAATATTTAGGAAGTCTATGTTTATCAATTGAAATCCTTGAATAATGGTTTTTAGTTTGGTGTAAATGTGGCGAAACAAATTGAGGTTGAATTATGACAAAATAAATGCGAAAGTTACGCACAGACAAGTGACAAGACGGATATCAGGTGCAATTCTTTTAACAAATAAACATAGCACACGGTGAAAGCTATTCCGTATTTCCATTGTCTTATTTACATAAAAAGTTTCTCCATTTTTACCAATAGAATTTTTAATTTTTGACTCATCTCAACGTGAAAAATGAAAAACGTGCGATCGAAAATAGAATTTTAGGAATTTTAATTTTTGACTCATCTCAACGTGAAAAATGAAAAACGTGCGCTCGAAAATTGTTCGCTATACTTTGAAAGATTTTATTAAATGCACTATTACCTAACAATTCGCTGTGCTATTGAGGACTCACGAACTTGTCCTTTTTTCGTGAAAGTATATCTCATAACGTATTTCTATTTGAACGCCTCAGTAATCATATTATAGTAGTTGAATGATTACATAATGAGTCCCCACTACCCAGGTGAAGTGAATCCATGTGTAATTTTGAATTGCGTAACAATCGTTTTTGTTGGGAGCTGTTCTTTTTCCTGCTCCAAGCCTGTGTGCCCACGTTTTTCAGAGTTGGTTATTACCTTTACAACAAAAACTGACACAGAGGTTATGCCTCGTCCAACAGCATTGTCGATACGCCGAAGAGTGCTTGCACTCCGACGGGAAGGGAACAAACAAGCCAAAGTCGCCGATTTCTTCGGGATATAGCAGAGTACGGTCTGTAAAATCCTCAGACATCACTGAGAGGCGGGTCATTTGAGGCCATGAAAATCTCCAGGACGACCACAATTGACTACCAGACGAGATGATCGCCGACTGCTTAATCTGTGCCGTAGAGCCCGGAAAATGCCAGCGAGCCGTCTTCGTCGTTTGTTAAGAAGACATTATAGAATCAACGTTTCCCGCCAAACTGTAAATCGGAGATTGCTTCAACATAGTTACCGATCAAGACGAATGACCAAATGTCCACGCCTAATCATTCACCACAGAGTTGCTCGAATTCGCTGGGCTATACTTCATTTGCCTTCCTCCGCGCAGTGACGTCAGCGCGAGATTTGACGGTCGCACCAGTAAACCGCTCGCAATGGCTTAAAACGAGGGGCATGTGTACACGCGCGCACAAACCAAGACGGTATTTCTTGACGCGGCGTAAAGGCTGCGTCAATGTTGTGAAATCACTGCACGGATGGGTAGAGAATAGAGAAAATGGAAACTATAGTGGGGAGCACAGAAGAGATACGCTCGGACAATAGGGGCATGTTGTATATGGACGAGAGCCGCTACCTCCTTGACCCATTCACGCTGGAAGACAAAGGGTTCGTCTATTATTAGGAGGGAAAACCGTCACTGGTGGTGCCAGATGGAAAACATGAAACGCGACGTTTACTGACCATTTGAAAACCACTGCCTGCACATGCAAAGCAGATCCAGCTCGGACTCGGCGGCATATGTTGTTAAATATGGACGAGAGCCGCTACATTTTGACCCTTACAAGATGGAAGACAAAGGGTTGTCTAGTATTATGGAGGAAAAACGCACTGGTGGTGCCAGATGGAAAACATGACACGCCGACGTTTAACTGGGACATTCGAAAAAAAACCACTGCCTGCACATGCAAGAAATTTACAGCTCGGACAATAGGCGGCATGTTGTAATATGGACGAGAGAGCCGTTACATCCGTGACCATCAAGATGGAAAGACAAAGGGTTTCGGTCTATTATTAGGAGAGGAAACACCGTACTGGTGGTGCCAACTTGGAAACATTGACGCCGACAGTTTACCTGGCTCTGGAAAACCACTGCCTGCCAAGCAAGAAGGGTTTATGCAAAGAATTTTCGGCTTGCAAGACGACAACACCACACCCCACAACTGTTAGCTTTGTAGTGAGGCAATTTATGAGGCAGAGGGGGTGGAGCAACTTACCATGGTCTGCTTGTACCCTGATATGAACTCTATGAGCATGCCTGGGAAATGCCTTAAGTCGAGCCATCAAAGACAGGCCAATCTTTTTCAAACTCTACAGGAGTATCTCAGGCTGTCCGGACCGATGAGTGGGATGTTCTGCCCATCGACATCATAAAAAACTTGGCGGCCGCCTTGAATTTCCAACGAGCGCTTCCGAGTGTTTTCCAACATAAATTATTAGTTAATAGATCCGATCTTTCATATATTATGGCTCCAAAAATTCGCTGTATATGTTTTGTCATCTTTTTAACTTTTGCACATTACAGCTGAAATTGTAGAGTTGACGGGATGCATTAACCTTTTATTTTGTCATATTTATGGCTTTTTATATTCGACAAAACGAAACGGGCTTACTGCAACCATTGGAGTACTTGCGTTGCTTTATTCCGTTTCCATAATTTTTTATACTATGACGGAATAAAGCGTGTAATCCACTGTAATTGTAATAGTTGACGGCGTGCCTTACTGTTCTTGAGGGCATGTAAAGCAAGGGCTATTTTGTACGCCTTCCGGTTCGCAAAATGATCTTGACACACCTGCCAAATTCGGAAGGACCAACGTACATCGCCATTCGGGAAGAATGCAAAATTAGCATATCATGCAAATGAGTTTATAAATATATTTGAAATATTGTGGTGATGTGTTTGGCTACATTGTCTTGGTCCAACATGATGTAGCTAAAGTGTTATTTACATGTTAGATTTGACGGCATGCCAAAAGCAAACTCTGAATCTAACATGCAATTCAAATTGTAATTCATCCAGTATGCCTATAAGGCAAGCAAAATTGGAAAGGATTTTGCATGGGCATGTCTAATACTGTTTTCTGGTATTCATTTTACAATACAAAATGAAAAAAAATGTAATAAATTCAAGAAGTAAAAATGTTAGATGACGTGGTATTGGGATTTAAGGTGCAATTATAATCCTAGCAGTGTTGGGGTGAGTCCAGACTTATGAGTCCAGAGCTGAGTCCGATTCCATCAGTGTCAAGTCTGAGTCAGAGTATGAGTCCATCGCACCCAAGTCCGGGTCCATAAGGTCTGAGTCCCAAGTCCATGGGGCTCGAGTGGCGCGAGTGTGAGTCCGAGTCAAATGGTCTGAGTCTGAGTAATTGGTTAAAGGTGTGTGACCTGAAGGACAACCTCCCCATCCCACTTCACCCCATTTGGACCTTATTTCCAAAATATCAGTTGATTCTGACGGTACGTTTTGATATTATGAACGAATGTTCATATCACGCTGCCCCATATGCCACTGTGCTGTAATATCTGTCCGTTTAGTTAAATGCCAATCTAACTTTTTTGTGTGGGTCGTAGCAAACCTCTATTAGAATATTAGAAGGTTTTTTTTTTGCTGTAACTAACAGTAAAAGATCTCCCTCCAAAACAACATATCAAAAAGGTAGAAAAAGGGACGCCTGGCAAGACATGCTAATTTGTATTTTCCAATCATGGACGTATATACGTCCATATTTCGACAAAGGTATATAGCCCATAAATGCATGTTTAGGGAGATTTTCGATTTCCGTTTGTATTTGAACATGTTTTGCATGGCTATGCCTGTAAGATGTGTATCACTTGCAATTGATATGTGGAAAATGATGGTCATTATTCAAGATGGCCGCAGTTTTCCCGCCAAAATTCATTTGGAAGGGTTTGTAACTACAGCAAGTTACAGCAAGAAAACCTGTAGCAATTTCGTCTAGGTCATACCGTAGATTGAGTGGACTATATAGTGAGTGGAACATAATGTTGATATTGTTCACACAACTGAAACAGTAAATTTGACAGCAATCATATTTGACTGTACAAAAGAGACTTGTTTGATGTAGGCTAGCGGGCAGATTTCCTAGCGTTTACAAAGATGACGCACCCCTGGGAAGTACATAATTTTCCTAAATAAATTCTTTAAAATTATAAAATCAGTTCTACGTGTGTTCTCACGTCCAGTATGTGACATTTTCTTGAAAATGAATTAAATTTCATCTCCTTTTCCCCCTTGAATGTCAGTGACCAACAGATGTACACCACGTTCCATTGACTCCAGCAAATAACGGCGCTATCACCACACGATTTAGATTGAGCTATAGCCTCGCTCACAAATAAAATAAAACTCGAGCTTTTTCTGTGAGTCCAATAAATTTGACCGTATATTTCATCATTTATTCAAAAAGTAAACGAAGATGAACAAAAATCATGAAAGAATAATTGCTTGGCAAGCTGTCTCATTTCATTTCATATTTATTCAGTACTCACAGATTAAAAATACATAAAATCAGCACATAAAATGATAAAACAATAAATGTAAGAATAATGATTAAGTATTGCACAACTAAATTACCAGTTCAAATTTGACGCTTCGTGAGATATAGATTATAAACCATTGAGTACCAAGGGTAGCCCAAAAGGCCTCTTAAAAGGAGGCTTATTTCCATTGGGGCCGCTCAAGTGAACACACAAATGGGACAAATGAGACAGCCAGGCAAAAAAAAAAAAAAAAACCTTACAAATACAACAACAACACCAAAAATTAAAAATAGTTGTAAAATAACAAGTATATTTCACAGGTATGTGCGATACCTGAAGGCAACCAAAAAGGAGACATATTAAATTTAATACACAAAAGGGAGGGCAGATCACAATTCAATCTGCCAAGTTTGTTCACATCAGATGTTTTTCGACTGCCAGTTTGAATTGAGAAAATTTTCTTTCTGGCTTGATAACCTTTGGTAAGCTGTTCCATTGTTGAATAACCATATAAAAGAAAGAATTTCTAGCTTGGCCCTAAAGTTCTTGGCAAGTAAGTGTTTAGGGGCTAACCCCATGGTACTGTATTTATGAACTGTAAGACACACGTTTTGAAATTGCACTTCAGATATTCCGGTGACATATCATTGTATATTTTAAAACCGGTTTAATTTTAGTTGAGTTACCCAATCCCTATCCCTCCCAGCCAACAAACCATTTTATCCCATATCCCTTTCTTTTTTTGACCCACAGGCTGCGGGGGCTCAATTCTAAGATAACCTAACAATTTTATTTTGCAATGTTTGAAGTCTGTTTTTAAATATTGAGGAAGCATTGAAAACCAATCCAACATGCATAATCAAAATGACATAAGATGAGTGTGGAACAAGTACTTTACGACGTTTTCTGCTATTTTAGACATCCCGCATACCTATACGAAACTTAACTAGAAACCACAAGCTTTTTTAAGAACTTCCAAGCAACCATTTCACCGGTTAATGATACATCAAAATTTCACCAAGGTACTTGCATTCTGAGTTGTATTCAGATGTTTACCATCACAGTTGACATTGAAGATTTTACTTTTGTGCGAGTTTTCGTTTAGTGACCAATACAGCATGCATTCTGTTTTCCGCTAATGCAAAGAAATTTATTATCGATTAACTCATTGGTCTACTGTCTCAGTTCTTAACGCAATCTTAATAGCAATACGATAGATCTCTACTCTACCGGATACCAGCAAGGCGCTGTCATCAGCGTAGAACAAGAGTTTTGCCGTCAACACTGCTGACCATATCATTAACATAGCAAAGAACAACAGTGGACCCAGAATGCTCCCCTGATGGACCCGGCAAGACACAGTGAGCGAATCAGAATCACATTGATTCACATTAACATTGTGTTCTGTCTGGCCATTTAACTAAGATTTAAACCAATCCGCTGATGAAACACCCATTGAAGCTTCTTGCAGAGAATAACATGGTCAACAGTGTCGAATGCTTTCTAGAGATCTAACAGAACCATAACCTGTGTAATTAATTACCATAGACATTTGATTTTGATGTAATCATTAGATAATCAACAAGTGGTCCCCAGTTGAAGAAAAACCCCCTCTAAACCCTATTGAAAATCATAAAGTAATCTTATTTTTTTCAATAAGATTCCAGTTGAATGTACACTGCTTTCTTCAGTATTTTTTAGGCTACGCATAAAATACTCACAGGTCAGTAATTACCGACCTCTAACCGAACTATTTTTTTTCAATAATGGTCTTCCCCCGTGCAAGTTAAAATCCCTTGAACAACTTTGATGTAATAGAAACATTGTTCAACAATATGGGTAGTTATTTTTAGCAAATCTGCACCTCTCTGAAAATCGTGAAGGAATTCCATCAAGCCCCATGCTTTTGTTGGGATTGAGTGAACGCATTCTTAAAAATAAAATCACTCGACACAGGAGACAATTGTACACATCATTCTTGACGCCCAGATCTTTATAATATCCAGACAAGTTTGAGATGCCACACAAAATTTCCCCAGAGGTGCAGGCAGTTTGCTGACCAAAATGCTAGCAACAGTGGTATAAAGGTATTGATATAATTGTCACAGTTGGTGAGTTAAAACATTTTTTACCATCTATTTCAAGGACAACACGAGACTGCTCTTGGTTTTTTGTTACTATAACCAAGTCCTTTGAGATGCCTCCTACTTTTGGGGTTAGATTATTTTTCTTCAATTTTGTTCCTCCCTAAAAAAGCCTGACTTAGCCCTTAATATCCTTTGAATTCTATTGCGAATCTTACAATATTCTGTAAAAAGAGCAGTTGTTTATGTTTTTTGTATCTATAGAGAAGGTTAGCCCTTTCTTTAATAGCATCAAGGATCTCACTGTTCATCCATGGTTCAGTGTGGGCTTTTAATCTTACTTTCCTTAATTGGAGCAAGGGAATCGATTAGGTTTTGAAAAATAGTTTAAATACACTCCAAGAGCTCTGTCAACAATCGCTACATACACATTTTGACCAGTCGGCAGATGAAATAGCTGACAGCAGTGCCTCAACAGAATATTTTTTTAAGATCCTAATCCTGACGGTGTTGGACCTTTGATCCTGGCATTTGACAACTTTACGGGTACAATATCTCAGGAGAATGGTCCTCATGCCATTATTTCATAGTACCAAATTGTGCACTCCGTTCTTATTATTGCCACCTAAATGAAATCGAGAGCACTAGATTCTTGTTTTAGAGATTCGAGTGGGTTCGTTAATCATTTTGAAGTCAAACATACATCACATGTCAAAGATATTTCCTTAATATATGCCACCACTTTTTTGTTGGGGCTAAGACAGCAATGTTGAAATCACCAAGGATAATGACTTAACAATCTGATCTAATTCTCGCACAATATTTTCAAAATGATCTACAAAGTCATTATCCTTAGGGGGACGGTAACACACACCAACAATGATTTGTTAGTTCGTGGCAAGAGCATTCATCCACAGTGATTCCATCTGAATCCTGCAATCAATTCTAACATTACAATGCAAGAATATGTTTATATAGATATCACACCCAACCGCCATTTCCGTCTCTGTCAGCTCTCATACAGAGTACCCTCTAAATCCAATCTACGAGTCCCTGTGACTGATTACCTCCATGCTCTGAGTAGCAATGAAATAAGCAGCAGATGACTGTGCTAAAGCCTAAGTTCGAGAGTTTGGATTTAATTGACCTTATATAATGTGAAAAAAATGTAAGACCCTATCCTTCTTTTTTAAAACACTCATATGCATAGTTTCACGTTGTTCATCAGATTTATTTGTGATGGAGTATTAGGAAGGTCGTCATATGTTCACATGATCTAAAAATGGCAAAGACGGCGTGAACATTCTTACATTAAAATTAATTGGATATTCTCGCTACAACCTATCATAGAAGTCATTGGTATATTTCAGATGTACATCTGCAGTGGATCCATCTATCACCATAGTCAAATGATACCGCCCGGCTTGTTTTGATTACACCTTTGCCACAGTGGACAAAGGGTTTAGGATGTCTGTGGGGACCCAGGATTGGTGGGATAACGTAACACCTTGGTGCAGAAACCAAGACCCATGACTTAATCATGTTCATGAGGACATCTTTTCTATTCCATTTAAAAGTTTGTTCGGCACCAATAACTTGCATTTCAGTAGGTGAATGACTTCCGATTCTGCTATAACGCGGTAAAGGTAATTGAATAGAAATGGGTTTTCGACGAGCAAGTTACGGGTTGGGGTTATCAACAAAATTCATCTCATGAATTTTGTGCACATTCGTTTCCTTCGAAATTAAATGATGAAATTGAAAATATAGGGCGAAAGTTATTGAACCACAGTAGAACCTCTTTATTATTCGTGAAAGAGGACGGGTAACTTTTAACATTATGAAAAAAAATAAAAAAAATAAAAAAAATAAAAAAAATGATGAATTTTGGTACACAAGTACATTATGCATTTGATAATTAAAAAAATATTGATGGAAGCACTTGCCAACCAGGCAAACATCATGGTGTGCTTTTCAACACAATCGGAACATTTTAAATGTTTCCCTGTGTAACTGAATCCACACTGGGGGGCCATGAGAGGGGTGTGGCAAGTTCTTCAATCAAGTGTTGATGGATTATCAATGCCTAAATACTGTGTGCCAAAAAATTACAATTTTATCCGGAAGCGCACATCCTTACACTACAGTGCCCCTGCCATTAATCTAAATCTGGGGTTGGTGGTCATAACATCTGAAATATTTTCAGCCGCATGTGATAACAATGGCTCTCTCTGCAGTTCCAGATAAAAAGAATCTGAAGTGATTGGTCCTCTCAATACCGAGCGATTTACTTATCATAGCCCCGTTTTTTGCTGTAGTCAATTAACGCATGATGTACATCCGTTGTCACGCGATTCAAGGCAAAAATTTAGATAACATTTAATTCATTGTCTGGAAAATGTGCAACACACAGACTGAGAACACATGTAGAACTGATTTCTATCATTTTTATAAAATTATTAGGCAGAAATGTACTTCCAAGGGGTGCGCCACCCTTGGTCCTTATCCTAGCATCCTTTCTCTTTGGCCTCATACCTAATGGTTTTCTTTTCATTATTTTTTTGCTGGCCTCCAGAAGGCCAGCTTTAGAGATCAGATTGGCAAATGACCTTTTGACACGTAGCTACGAAATATTTTTACAATTACAGCAAAGTAGTCACTGAAAAATTCATTTAACCAACACATTGATTTATCATTTTATTTGCTACTTTCATTCAAATAGTTATGGGTTTAAAAAAACTGTTTATTTATTACCTTAATAGCTTTTTTCCTATTTATTAATTATATCATAATTTATTATTCATGACTTTTAGGAATGCCGCAGACACATTATCAAGTGTATTCTTGCTCCCCATTTTTGGTTTCGAAATCGTGTATTTTGCTCTCCTCTTCAGGGAGCAGAAGATCTAGAAAAACTGGATCTCGCCCAAACCTTATCGATGCACACGCCTTATGACTAGATCTCTCTTGTTTTTCCGTGACATGTGGTGAATTGCTTACCCTGTGAACTTCTTGATTTTGTTTTTTGTCCTTTAAAATCCAGTAAAAACTACTATTTTGCTCTCAAAACATGCAATGATGCATTATGGAAGTACTTAGAGCAACATCCTGTGCTCACTGTATTTATAGGTCTAATTTCTGTAGCCACATTGACGAACACTTGCTGCTGCAAGTTGCATGCACAAGGTACTATTCGGAGAACGAGTCATGGCAGCAGTACAATATTGTGTTGTTGCGTTTTGCAAGACCGATGATTATTATATCCCAACTGTTTTCGGCTTCATTTCAAGTATCTCTATTAACATGCAGTGATGTCTAATGCAATCTGGGCCCTAATACTGGTAATACTAACAACCACACGATTAATGAGCAACATTATTCGAGTATTCTGTTTGGCACATTAAAATCAGGGAGATGATTTATTTCAGGACCATACAAGAATCAACCAACTATTATTCAACTGCTCATACAATAAAGCAGATACAAACTGGTGCTTCACATTGCAGATTCTTCTATGTTTTTTCACAGAAACACTCAATAAATCATGAAAACCCAGACATTTCTTCACTTGTGTTTTCTTTTGTCTACATCACCTTCCCCAACCCCCCCCCTTTCCTGCCTCATAATATGCTACAAGGTTCTTCCAATCTCATACCAAAGCAGCCTGCATCGGAGGCCAGCATAGTTTTTTTCCAAATACCTTGTTTTGTATCTTTCGATTGTGAAATTGTAAAAACACATTTACATGCAAATGAATTTGAAAATAGATTTGAAGGTGTTTTAAATTAGATTTAAATTGGATCAAGTTATCAAAACTGAATGCTTGATGACATCAGCAAATGTATGTACAAACCTAATTTACATATGAGTGCTTTTAAAATAATAATTTGTATTTGTGTTTTCATGTGCATGTTAGTTTTGAGTTATAGAAACATAAACATGATTAAAATCACTATACATTATAATTCCCTTTTTCAACTTCTAATTCTTTGAGTCGTTATTCTTCTTAATGTTATATTAGCCTCCAGTTTGTGATTAAAAGTATTATATTATTTTATTTCTCAAATTAATTTGAGAAAAGATTTCTCACCGGAAAGGTACTTTGTTTATGATGAAAAAGAGAGTAGGGAATCCCCCTTGTGCTATATTGAGATCACACCTGTTGTTTACAACTAGAAAGAGAACAAATGAAATTCCCCAAAAGGGCTAAATTTTAGAAAATGAGTCAACTTGCTTATTCATTGAGATCAAAACAAATTGCAAGGTTTGGGCGTCTCCACGATGTTATTAATATAAAATGGTGCAATGCAGATGGTGTAATTTATGTGAAATCCAATTGGCCGGTGCAAGATTATGTTTATGCATGATGATGTTGTAATGATTATTATTAGAGGTTGTCTAGTTGTGAAATCTTTATATAAGGAAAGATTGGAGAGGTTAGATTGGCCAGCAATAGTAACCAGGAGCTATACAGTATAGTTATAGCTAGTTTTAATCTACAATAATGGTAGATTTGTGCTTTACATAGAAATAGGATTTATAATATTTTGGAAACCACAGGAGCTTGAAAGCTGAACTGTGTGCTGTCGTCTTTTAAGCCAAAAGAGCTTCAGTTTTGGAATCAAAAAGGGATTCCAGTTTGTGGTCCTAAATGAGGACATTAGCGACAGACTGATGGTGGTGGATACCTGGATTGTATTGCAAAATATTAGTGTCGTCGAGGGAAAACCTGTCGTCTTGAACTGCTGGACAAAATTACCTTCAAGGCTTAGAAGATTCTCATGAATTGTATTATCCTTGGAATATTATTGCATGTTGTAAATTAGGTCTAGTTCAAGTTTATTCAAATTCATATCGTGGCCCAAGGGCCAAATTGCATGAATTTTACAATTAAAAAACCCACAATCATGTTGATCAAACATCTAAAATTGCACATTACAGAATAATTGCAAGTTCATGCACACAATAGCATAGCAAATTATAATTTAAACCCCAATATAAAATGCAATCCAAAATAAAATACAAATAATTTTCACATAAATTGACATTGCATATGATCTGAATACCTCCCTCCCACCAGCTGCCGAAATTACACATGATCTGAATACCACCCTCCCACCACTCAAACAAAAAAAAATGTATTGCACATGATGACTACAGGTCCCCATACCATCTGCAACCCAATTAACAATTTTTTTTTTTTTTTTTAAATATAGAAATTGCACATGATCTGAAGACTCTACTGCCAAAAAACATTTAATAGCCCATGGTTTGAATACTCTCACACATCGTGTCTTGTTTTGGAGTCTTCGCTGTGAGGACATCATCATCGTTTTAGGTGGCAACGCGTCTTTTACTCTGGACATTAGTGGACATTAATAAATATAATAAAACTAAAATCTGAAGTGTAATACAGTTATATTATTTTGGACAACCAAATTCTTGAACCAAACTTAGTAAAATCATTAAATGCTGTGTTATATTATAAAATTCAGATCACTTGTGCCAAGGCTCATTTTTGTTTGTTTTAAAGTTACAACGCTTTAAAATGAAGGGCCGCCAATAACGCAGAACAGAGCAGCCTTAAAGCCCAAAATTGGTGTTCTGATAGCCCTCTGGTCCCGATGTGACCTTTGGGTATCTTGATCCCAGAGGTCAAAGTTCAAGGGCTACAGGAGACCAAATTTAAAATCTAAGGGCACCTATATCTCAAGAACCACGTAGCCTCAGAGCCCAATCTTGGTGTACTAATAGCCCCTGGATCTCTAATGTGACTTTTGGGAATTCGATGCCAGAGATAAATCAAGGGCTACATAGTTCAAATGTTAAAATGTAGGGGGGCAGCCCACCAGCCCATAAGTCAAGAACAAAAGTAGCCTTAGAGCGTAAACTTGATGGGCTTATAGCCCCCCCCCCCGTGCGTTTTGGCTATACCGACCCAAGAGGTCAAAGTGGCAAGGTTACAGGGGCCAAACGCTAATGTAGGGGGCTACCCATAACTCAGGAACCACAGCAGCCTCAGACCCCAACTTGTTGTACTGATAGTACCTGGCCTCAGGGCCAAATGTTAAAATATTGGGGACCGTCCATAAGTCAAGAACCACAGGAGCCTCAGGGCTTATAGTCCCCTGGACCCGTGTTGTGCATGTTGGGTATCTCGACCCCAGAGATCAATCTTTCTGCATGACACATGCGAATAAACCCGTGTTTGCTAAACACAACCGTGCCGTGTAGTTTTATTTCTTCTTTAACCTGGGTAGCTTATTCAGTGGACGATGCAAGATGGCCTCTGTTCTTTCCTTAAAGCCCAGGGTACATCTTAAAATTATAACATACAAATATATATCATATAATTACAGATTTATTAAACATAAAAAATCGAACAGTGTAAAAAGATAATCTTAAAGTACTTAAAGTTTTACCACCAGAGTGAGAAACCAAAACACAGTAATTTTATGTTCACAAGAAGCATAATGATAAAAATGAGAAATCATTTGTACTATAGATGAGGTGACATATGACGTCAACGCCGGGCTACGAACAAAGCACTGCCCGGCAGTATTCGTGAGCACCTACAGTAGTCCAGTAATAGTGAAAAATCGTGACCCGCTGGATTAAAGCACCAAACTTGCCACACTTGTTGTTTGGATCACATAGAAGCATATTAAAGGTAGGTGCCAATTTTTAAAGTCCAGGTCAAGATGGCCGACAACTTCCAAACTGGCTGCCAAAATCTCCATAAGGCCTCATAAAAAAATATTATTGATTCACGTCCCCTCCCGCCATGAGATTTAGGTGCCGCATCAATATTTTTTTTTTTTTTTTTTGATAAAAACCTGCCGAAATCGCAGTTTTCTTGTGTGTTTCAGTCAGAAAGATGCGTTTCCTTTTTCAAGACTTTTCTTGTTTGTCGCTTCGTACAGAAATCGTAGAATTTTATCGCATTCGGTTGCAGTCAAAGTGCAATCTAGTCATCATACTCCAGTATAGAGGAGTCAGCACCTGTCAACCTGCAGTCTCTGACCAGACTACTTACAGACCGCAACTACGTACGCAAAGATACCATGCTGGATTGGTTAATCATGGTATGAGACTATTTTCTCAGGGTTTTCATGAATGTGGCCTGGGTTTACTGGTTTTTTTTTTACCATTTTTACGAACGCGTGCGATCAACTTCCAAATGTATTTGATTCGTCATTGTTGGAACCGCCTGATGTTTTAAATACCTAAATAGTTTGTTTATTGTGTATTTATAAATATGATGAATTCAACCGATGGCGATTGTTTCTGAATGTATACAAGTTTGCTGCAACATATTTTGATTGTGACAGGCAGGATGCAAATTCGTGCCACCTTTCTTCATAACTCGGAGAAGATACTACTTTCGCTCGTCATTTATTTTTAACTCAATTTCAAGAGTATTTTAAAATCAAATCTATATATACCTGGAACTTGTATGGTTTTAGAGTAAGAGCTGTCGTGTACATGAATTTGAATTCATGGGCTGGCTGCCTTGGCTGGCATATGGCGATGATCCATTCAGATGGGGGACAGTGAGTCATATTTTCATCATGATTTTTAGAAAGCATGGGGTGCATGCCAGCATGGCAAAAATGACTGGTGAATGGGGTTGCATTTTTTTTGGTCTAGCTCGGTATTCTAGGCATAAATTCTACCACCAACCATTAATTCGTGACCTTTTGGAGTGGTGATATCAATCAACTCAATCAAATTATTAAAAAAGCATTGTTAGTGAGAAATTCTTTAAAAGAAAAAGAAAATAATTAAAATTTGTGCATAAAACACAAAGAACATGTTCAACTGAGCATTTTTACTAGTATACTATGTGTGCAAAGCTATGAATTGCATCCAGTTCAGTCGTCTCAAAAAAAAAAAAAAAAAAAAAAAGTTCCCCTCCTCGTCAATTTTTGAAAATCCTCCGGACGTGAAACAACAATATTTTTATGAGGCCTAAATAAGCGAGTTTCTGGCGATCCCAATATGCTACTTGACTTGCTGTTGATGGAGTTTAAAACTATATTTATATGTTTTATCCACATGTAACCTCGAAGGCTACTAAGGCGATGTGTGGACAACTTCTTATTTGCATAAATCCAAGAGGGCCGCCATACCCATTTCAGCTATACTGATATTCATATTCGACTAGATGGATTTGGTATCGTAATCATATGTTTTTGAGGCCAATTAATTCATTAAGACCAATTACAATGACCATTTTGACAGCTTACTTTCACGGTCCATCAAAGATGGCTGCAAGAAGGTCCTCAAATTTTGACGCGAAGTCAGGTTTTGGGACGATAGGGTACATAATACTTATTTATAGTAGTGTTTTTGTATGTCAAAACCGTTTTTTGGGGTCAAGTAATCCATTAAAACTAATTACAATACTATTGAGGGCTATGTCATGGGCAATCCAAATGGCTGCCAAGAAGTTCGCCAACATGGCCACCAATTTGTTTGGGAGCAATGGGGTAACTTAATACTTAACTTATAGTGGTATTTGTGGTGTTAAGTTAACCATTTTAAGGTGGTTAGGTGTCCATTAATATCAATCATGAAACTCATCTGTGAGTTTACAATCATTGTCAATCCAAGATGGCTGCCAATACGGTCACCAATATGGCCGCTTAATCATGTTTGAGCTATACGAGACATTATATTTCCAAGCGTGGCACTAGCGTGTTTTTCATCTTTTTTTGAGGTCAAGTAATCAATGAAGCAAACTTATCCGGTGGTTAACACTTGTTTTTTTTCTAATTCAATTTGTAATGTGAACAGCTGTTTGAGGTGGCAGTCTAGTGATTAGTTTGTTGGTTTCCAAATTATCACATTGTACGCATATCCTTTAATGTTGGGATATTTAGGAATTAACATTAAAAGTATATGTGAATGATTATTTTCGTGTTGAAATGTAGAAAATTAGGCCAGTATCTTATATTTTAATAATCAATAGGGACAAGTAACCAGGGTATTCCGCAATCTCGGTAGGTGTCGACTAATATGAGATGCTAACCTGCGGTTTTGTAGCCACCCTAGAACATAATTCTGTTATATATAAATGAGCTTCTGGGGTTTTCTGGGCGGCCTCCTATCTCGACGCTCTGTGCGCCCTAATTGGCTGTGATCCGACTCTCGTTGGATCCTAACTGTCGGGTTGCTGTGGGATCCGTGCTGTTGTATAAAACTACCTGTAAATTATTTCCTCCGGGCAGTTGAGATTTAATTGTAAGAAGAGCACATGGGCAGGGAGAATAACCAGGTAAAAGATGTATAATTGAAGAAGACTAATATTTTTGTTAGAATTAATTAAAAAAGAAGCAAGATAGACGAACCGTAAGTTACAAGAAGATAGGCGCAAAAAAAGTTTACATATACATTTACGATATCAATTATCTCATTGTGACGTCGAAGAAAAGTAGAGGAATAATCCGTGCTTATGACTACAAATTACTTAAAATCAGAGCGGGTCATTTTCTATGTACTGTAACCGGCCAAGTACCAAACTATTCCCAGCGGCATGCAACCCCCATTCCAAGTGCCGAGCTCCTTCACCCTCGCTCCTACGCAAATCTGAGTGGTACTGCTACCACCTACTCCAGAATTCACAATTCACTCCACCCTGTCAAGTGCTTCCGAGCTCATCTGCCTCGCTCCTGCTACCTGCGGGTGATGTTCATCCTACACTGGACTTCACACCTGGTGTTCCAACCCTTCCAAGTGCTCTGACTCATCTGTCTTGCTCCGACGCTCCGAGTGCTGCTCTCGGACTCTAAACTGCACCGCGGCACTCAACATTTCCCAGCGGCATCCAATCTCCTCCGTCCTCACTCTACTCGATCTGAAGACACTCCTGCCAACGAGCATCTCACCACCAGCGCTCCTCCTGCCACAGCCTGAAGCGCTTGAGCTTCCTCTGCGTCGCTTCTAAACTCTGGTGGTACTCCTCCTACTCGCTCCTGCTCCAGACTTCACACAGGCAACCGAACTTATCCAACTCAGTCCAAGCGCTTTGAGCTCCTCTACTTAGGTTCTACTACTACTCAGTTGTGGCTGGCTCCTGTTCAGTCGCTTTCATTACATCCTTCACACTCCAACCTTGTCCAAGGCTACAAGTATCACTCTACCGAACCTGAGATGGGCACCCCTCCTGCAACGAGCATCGCATCAGCACTCCTGCCAAGCCTTTTTCGCCCGAGCTCTTCCGCCTTGCTCCTGCCAAGTTCGAGGGGCCACTCTCTCTCTCTTTCTCATACTTCACACCGGAACTCCACCCCCCGTCGAGTGCTCCGAGCACCACCTTGCGCCTACCCTGGCCCGGCGAGAACCAAAACCAATCGCTCGGCACCTGTAAGCCTCCGCAGCACCTCTATTTCCAGGAGCACTCCACTCCTAGCACCGCATCAGTGTTTTTCAAGCTCTGATCTCACACTGTCTCCGTATCATGATTTATCCACTCCAGTCAAGATTGCGCTTTATTCTTCACCTGAGTTGGGATGCTGAGGATTCTTCGACCATGGTAACTAGGACAGGCTAGGAAAGGGATGCAGAACAGTGCTGGTGCATCTAGTTGTAATAAATTACTCCTCACCTTTTGTCTCCCTGCTTCCCGCCCCCACTGGTCATAATATCTCAAATACCATTTACACTCTGCTATTATTCCAGTGGGGAGCCAGTGTCACGGGTGTGAGTTGACCCTTCATGTCCCTACTACATATCAGCCATCTTCAACCTTGCTCTCCGCATTGGGTTCCTTGTACCTGTGTACACCCCGGGGGGCCCAACTTTCAATGACAAGGGGGTATCATCCGTGTCCAAGCAATAACAAAAAGCACCTAAATACGTATTTCAAGCTTGTTTTTACCCCTAAACACGTATCAGCAGCGCAATTTGCTCACTAACAAGTATTGATGGAATTTGCGCCCCTAAAACAAGTATCAGTAGCGCAATTGTGCATACCCTAAACAAGCGATTAGTCTTTCTCCCTACCCTAAGCAAAGTTAATCGATTGCAATCTATTACACTTTATACGTAAAAACCCAAACCCATAGTCTTTCAGTGTTTTTTTGCACCAATGTAGAGGTTGGCTGTTGGCCAATGATATGTCTGAGCTGGTGTTGAATTCAAATTAAAAGGGGAAATGCATTTCGAGCCAGAGGCGTATCCATCAATTCTCGGACGGCGGCACGATAGTCGATACAGTCGACGATATGGCTGCGGCGGCCATTTTCGCTACATGAAGCGTCGGGTGGGGGGGGGGGGCTTGCCAATCTTCACTTTCCCCAAACGACATTTTATGCGACTCTGCTATAAATATTTAACACTTTGTAAGTGATTCCCTAAGAACCTCTAGGTGTGATAAAATGGCTCTAAAATGTAAACCAACTTGCTGGGTTAGAGTGACGAGCATTCTTCTATCGGCAAGTGACACGGGAGGGGCTTCCGCTCTCTCTCTCGCGCAAAGCGCGGCACCCCTACCACGAATGTTTGCTTTCCCGAAACCACATTGTTTCTCATGCAAACAAACTTTCGATAAAAAACAATTTTGATATTCAGAAGTTGGTAACTTAAACTGATATAGGGCAATTATCGACGGTATAAAACATAAAAATATAGTTCATGCATGTAAGGTTTTATTGAACTAATTCATAAAAATTAAAGGTGTTCATGGAGAGTTCGTAAGCGGCACAGGGGAAACCTGGGGTCATTTATTTTTCAAAACATTTTTATGGTTCTATAGGATTCCGGAGAATTCGCATTTAGGGAACGTTATTTTCGGCACTTATATCCGGCCAGCGCAGGAAAAAAATCGGCATTTTCCCTGAAAAAAAATTGCCGAATCCGAGCAATATGCACCCAAAATGATGTCCCAAAAAGTTATTTTAAGAAAAATTATAAAACTAGAATTGACTGACATATAAATAAATATGAGTTTTAATTGCCTAAAAACATTGTCCGTTTCAGGTAAGTTATAGAACAATGTTGGTAACGCGACATAATCGGCACTCACAACAAGGAGTTCGTTCATTTCTAAATCTCAAACCAATATAGGCCTGTACTAAACATCGCGTGTATGGTTTCTTGGAAAATTAGGGATTTGAAACACAGGTTTGAAGGCAAGTATAGACTTCCGGAACACTTTTGTTTTTAATTTTGTTTTATGCTGAAATGAATATGCCACTAAATGCGTAAGTCATCATTTAGAAAATATAACCCATTTTTCTTGATTTTTTGATAGATTTTTAGCCTTTTCACGTTACGTACGTAACGTGCCTGATCCTGAAAAAACTACCCTGTTTACGTGGATTCTTGGACAAGGATGATTGACCACATTGTTTATGAAGACTGCCCCCCCCCCCCCCCCCCGGGGTGGCGTGTAACACATGCCACCACTACACTTACGAGAAAAAAATCAGTGTAAAACTTCTCCTTTAGTTAGCATCGTAGGTTAATTTCTCGAACGGATTCCAGGTCACCTTAACATCTAAGCTTGGACTTTGACCGCCAGATAACGAGGGAATATTTGAGGTAATAACATTTCCTTTGTAATTATCTTTTGTAGATACAAAAGTTGATAACCTGCAACGTTTCCTCTTGACCGGACACATTACCAGACAGAACCTGCCGCCGCGTACAATGCACGCATGCTTGTAACAACCAGTTGTAATAGCAGCAGTATTTTAAAGTGGGACTCAATGTAACTGGGGATAAGAATGAGGACCAGAATAAGAGTACTGTAGGATTAAACATCACGGTGGCTATTTTGGATTGGCCATGGTACAATCACTCAATTCGTTAATTTATAATGAAGACTTGACCCCACAAAGTATATAGGCTCTCCTAACTGGATGCCATAAAATAACCTGAGTTAAAAGATGAAGAAACTGATAGCTCAAAACTGATTAGGCGGCCATA
>JAMKCH010068627.1:0-10593 GCA_023653785.1 Ophioderma brevispina
TTCTCTCCCACCGGCTCATCGAGGGAAAATTCCCGAACCACCCCCCCCCCCCCCTAACCTCCACAAACACACACACACACACGCCCCATTCCGAATGGTGGGACAGCAAAAGTTCCCCAAAATTCTATCTCCTACTGAAAAAGTTAATATAGATATAATCTATTCAACTGCAAGCAACAAAACAAAACACCACCGCCCCCGCCCAAAAAAACTATTTGCTTTTGCTTTACTTTAAATTTACATTTCAAATTTCACAATAAAAACCTTAGTTGAATGAAACTGAAACCCGATATCATGTATAACAGCGCGTACAACTGCAGCTTCAGACGGGATGATCCTTTTGACACTCCAAAAACAAGAGCTCTGACTAGAGCTCTCCAAACCGCAACGCGCAAGTCTCCGTGTCTCTGGCAGTGTGATTGACTTCAAGCGCGGATTTGAATAAAACATTTGGAGGAGCAAACATGATTGAGTGTTTGAACGGATGGTTTGTACCTTTCCTAACCGATGCCCACAGTCTCGGCTTGGTCTCGGCGTGCGAAGTGGTGGTTTTGAATTTTGTTTAATTTAAATGTAATTTGTTTGCTGCATGTTTTTTATGGGCGGCCATTGGGTTCAAAAAGGTGGCAGCGCAGTATTTAAAGTCCGTGCCCAAGGTGCAGGAGGGGCCCAGCCTGATTTTTTAGGATTTTAGTTTTTTATATTTGTTTGTATATACTTGGATGCATCATGTCATGCTCGTGAGTGCCATTGCCAAATAAATAAATTTGATTAAGTTATTAACCTACTGGTCCTTAATCCGAAGACGAGCCGAGACTGTGGGACAGTCTACCATATCATGACGCTTCACAAATGGAAAATAGGTCGGTCATCCGTGTTTCAAACTAATAAAGGTTAGAGGTAGGGTTCTTATGCTAGGATTTATTTGATACTTTGGACTAATATTTTGCAACTTATTGGAAGCTTTATGAGTCATAATTTTTGCCGAGTTTGGCATAATCATTATTTAAAATCAGTTTTGTGTTTGGTTTATTGGCAAATAACCTTAAAAAAGGTTGTTTTTTTTTACAAAATCGTGAAAAATTCTCGATGGACCAACAAAATCGTGATAGAACCAAAAAGTCGCGATTTTTTTTTCGCGTTTTGCGTCGATCGCGCAAAACTCCGTGCCTAATCTACCTACAACACCATGTAACTTTATACTCACCGTGTTCATAATATGAACACGTGAGAAAGTTTTTTTTAGAAATCTCTAAAGAGGGGTTTAAATCTGGGGATCGCTTGGGCCTAGTTGTGTTTCATGATTTTTTTTTAACCTTATTTGGAAAGTCTCAGCGCCACGCGCCAAGTGAAATGATTCGTTTCAATTCTCCCTTTCAAGAGACCGTGTATCACGCTCTGGGGAAATCCCAATAAGTGTAAACACAAGGGAAAACGATATAAACACGATGAGTCCATGAATATTTAATTAGCAACAATCTCTATGGAATCTTGACATGGATCAAACTTTTGATATTTTGAGGGCTTCTCATCAGAAAATTATGTTATGAAAGTGATTATATAATACTGATATCAATTAATATACACAACACAAGCATCTAGTTTGCTCCACAGAGGCAAACTTTTAGGAACACGGGCGGGGAACACGGTGAGTAAGTGCACTAAGTTTGCATGATGGTGTAGATATATCCTTGCGATAATACAGAGGCACACAGTACAGGCGCATTCATAACACAACCCCATCGTCGATCGCAAGGACACATAGCCCGCAAATCCACCAAGACTTCCCACGCAACCCAGGTACAAAATCGATAACAAACAACGCCCTCTCGCTCTCATAATGACAAGAACCGGTCACACACATGCGAATTTCTTATATACTAGAAAATCAGATACTAGGAAATCAGATTCTCGGCAACAAACCCCTTCAAAAACATAAAGACCAACCCAAACATCAACATCTAACATACGTTTCTGGCATAACATCATAGCTTGCACACTCCATATTCAAATCATTCAACAAGCTATAAAAAACTAGTAGGGCGTTAAGCAACGGCAAACATGCTCGATTCTTTCTTCTACGTGATAGCATAGGACTATTATTAATATCCGATCCAATAATTAATATTACCTAGTTAAACAAGTATTTTCTATCGTTTTTTTAAACATGAAGTTAGTGTCAAATTAAATTCTTGTAAATGTCCCCAAAAACTATACAATTAAAAATTTAATTTAATTCCATCTCATTCACGGTTGAGCATCACAAAGTGCACTTTTTATGAACTTTTTGTTTCAGTCCATTGCTCTAAGTGTTTGATGGAAACTGATTGAGTTTTTGTACTTTTTTGTTGTCAATAGGGACCAACAAAGAAAAAGCACATTTATATCGGTTTAATGATCACACCATTGCAGGATTGTGACATGTACACACAAAATTTTCAATTTCTAAGTCCACAATGTTGAAGTGTTCAATTCTCAATACTAAACACAATCTGAAATTAAAATCAAAGTTTTTATTATCAACTTCCACTTGGCTAACTTTTATTTGTTCAAATACCGAAAACTGGTGGTTGAAAGAGCAAAATGTCATTTTTTTATTTTTTATCATATTTAACAAACCTTACTACTTGTTGACATTCATTTTTGTTCATGAACCATGTATAGTAGCTTTACCTTTGTTATGAAAAATATACTCTCACAGTAGTTGGATGATTTTCATTTTTGGCATTTTTTAAATTTTGGTTGACATAATTATGGAATTGTCCATCTAACTACATAATGTCATCCTAGCTACTGAGGCAAATGCCCAAAATATTTCCCTAACTATATCCCTAAAAGGCTGGGGAAGACATGAGGTTTACCTTACTCCTTGGATTTCCTTCCAGTTCATTCATCTGTGTGGGTCGCAGTACTCAAAACTAGATTAATTTTCGCTTTCTTCTAAATCTTCCAATAAGTTTACTAGGTTTGTGTGTTTGCAGTGTGCTGCAAAAACATAAGTTGAAAAATATTTTTTTTTTAATTTTTTAGGTTTTTTCTTTTTTTAATTTTTTAAACAAAACTTTTAAAAAATATTGTACTACTGTAAAACATCATGATATGGCCCTATCACTAATAGCCTCATCCCCAGAACTCCAATTTTGATAGAAGTTTCAAAATTTTACTCTTATTAAGAAAGCTACTATTTTTTTTTTTTTTTTTTTTTTTCATTTGGGAAATTCTCCTATGTTTTAAATTGAAGGTATATATTTCACCTTCTGTTTTCACTTTTAAGATATTTCTGTAAAACCAAATACAAGTAAGAAAATCAATTGAGGTAATATAGAATTGCCCACTATATTCTTTCTAAGTACCTATTACAGATAAGCATCTTTAAGCGTAATGTATGAATGGATCATGTGAACCTACTGCTAAGAGCCCCCGCCCCTTCAGGATTACTCGAACGTCTTGTCAATGGTATTTTGATAATATAGTAATTATATACACATAATTCTACACAAGAAGGATGCTTCCCAAATCCCTTGTTTTGCACTTTTAATCAACCAATTAAAACTTTTGTGTTGGCCTATACAATCGCCCACAGAAACGCAACTGTATTACCCCTGTAAAATGATTAATATACCATGCCGCATTACAATAAATGTTAAATGTTCTTTTTAGTTGTAGTAGCTAAATAGGCAGCAGATATCATCACTGAACAAAAGGCTTTCTTTCACTTCATAATTGACCGGTGTGTGAACTGAGTTGGTTGGCAAGCACTGTGTTATTCTCAGAATTGATATTGATTATCCATTGTTTTTCCTCATGCTCCTCGACCCTATATGAAGTTAAATCTAATATAGCTAACCCAAATGGTAAGATCTGCCTCAAACCCACTTCACTTACGTAAATTTTATTAAAAAACGAGAGCAGCATGATGCATAAACCCACGTGTATGGTGAAACTGGAATGATTCTTGGAGACGCAATGTATGAGACACCTAAGACCAGTTTAATTGGTTTGCACATTTTTTTGAACAAATAAGATCAGATGGCATAAAAAAATTATATGCCGTTGTTCAAAATAGAAAATGTAGTGTAGTACAAAGTATTTGAGGTCAACATGAACCCGGCTGTGCTCTTCTTCAAATGGTGCAAAAAATACATCCGTCATTTTTTTTTTGAAATTAAATGCCTCTTTAAGGCAATTTATAATCTTACCATTTTTCAGAAATCATATAATGCCCCTTTAATTGGGAAATGGCCCTTTAAGTGGTCAATTGGGAATGGCGGTTATTTGGTAAATGGAGGAATAGCCTTTTAATCATTTATTAAATTGAGGAATGTCCCTTTCATTGGTAAATGAAGGAATGGGGCACTTTAATTTTAAATAAACTTGCACTGCCCTTTCCAAGGTAAATGATGTAATGGCCCCTTTGGCAAAGGGAGGAATAGCCCTTTAAATGGTAACTGAGAAATGGCCTGATGGCCCGTTACTTGGTAAATGGAGGAATAATTGGTAATTGATTAATTGAATTGCCCTTTAAAAAAAATAATGGCCTTTTTAATATATACAAAGGCGGTCACCTGGCTTTCGCGACCACCAAGAACTCTAAAACATAACTCATTAGACAAAAAAAAAAATCAATGAACTCTATCCATATCTCCCAACAGGAACTCTAAAAACACTCCATCATCGTGAACTCCATCCATACTCACCAAACAAAAAAAACCCTCAAAAACCTAACTCATCAGGATGCCACAACTCACCAAAAAAACCTAAACATTCTAACAGGTTGCATAACGCTCCATAACTCACCATAACTCACCCAAATACTTTAACAACATAACTCATCATGAACTCCCTTCTACCTCCCTAACAAATAACTCTATACTAAAACTCATTGATGGGTTCCATTTATAACGCACCAAAACAATAAAAAAAACTCTAAACCTGACCTCATCGATGAACTCCATACTCACCAAAATAAGTCAAACATCACTCATCAATGAACTCCATTCATACTCACTAACAAATACCTTAAAACTCCATTGACGGCTCCTTTAGAATTCCCGCAAAATCATCAAAAAAACTTAAAACATAACTCATCGCTGAACTCCATAACTCACAAATAACTCTAAAAAGTCTGAACATAACTCGTTGATGAACTCCATTCCTAACTCACACCAAATAACTCATCAATGAACTCAATCCTAAACTCACCAAAACAGCAAAAACACCCTAAAACTCAACTCATCAATGAACTCCGTAACTTTGCAATTGCATAATGCCCCTTTATCAATTGAGGGTGTTTTTCCCCTCAAATGATGCAAAAGTACATTCCCAATAAACAAATCAAACAATTTATTTTTTCAAAAATATTACTTCACCAACAAATTACCTAAACAACAACTCATTGATGAACTTCATCCATATTTCACCACACAAACAAAAACTCTAAACAACTCATCGAACTCCCTTAATTAACCTGCATATTGCCCCCGTTAATTTGTAACTTAATCCTTGAGGGCGCTCTTCCCAATGATGCGAATATCCATTCCCATTAAAAATCAATTTTTTTTTCCAGAAATATTTTGGAAATCAATCTTTGACATATGGGGCTGATATTTGGATTGAAAGTCTTTGGAATTACCTTTAATGCCCCTTTTAATTCAATTTCTAACTTAACCCTTGAGGTTCCCTCCGGGGGGGGGGACACTCACTCTTTTTCAGTAGGATATGTGCGGAACCCCGAAGGTTCAAGTATCCATGTTCCGCACTATGGGGCTTGGGGACTGATTTTGTCTCCGAAAGAGGGGGCTTGGTAACTGAATTTTGAGGAAATTGCAGGCTTGGGAGCTGAAATTTGGCTAAATTTTTGCTTTTGAGGCCAACATGTTCTGAAAAGGGGACCTTAAGAACTGAATTATGCTTCACACCACGCAAAACACCACACGCAAACACACCCACACCCACCGGAAAGGTTAGTGGATCATGGAAATTCCAGACAGTTTTTATTTTTAATGAGAAAGAAATGATTTTGACTGGGGCGTAGAGGATATTACTATCTATCTGACTGACCAGAATGAATATTTTAATTAAGCAATCACTTAGTGCCAAATTCGATTCCAAGGTTGCATGCACTGGGCTTCTCATGGAAAAACCAAATTTACATTCTGAGAAATTAAACCATTTTTCAATTAATTATGTCAGAAATGTTACATTATCCATTGTAAAATATGTACTAGACTTCTAGCATCATCTGACAGAAGGGTGAGCCTGACATACAACATAAACATGGAATGTGTCCTTGCAAGTAATGACCACTAATTTAGTGTAAACAAATACAATTGCAAGCACACTGATTGATACAACTAAGGTATAAGCATCACGCTACAAGTGACATGTTGGACAATGGGAGGCTTGCCATAGGCTTTACTGTGATTGCCTTTTGCTATTTCCCATAACTTTCAATGGCCATTTCCAAATGCACACATCCAAAGGAGCTGTATGACACGTCCCGAACCAAATCAACCATTTGTTGTTTAGAACCCTAAAACTTGGCTTTCACACCCTTAATGTCGCCAAACGAAAACGCTGAATTTTTTCTCCCACGTTCATCCAAACACACTGCGAATTTCAAGAGCAATACGAGATAGATAAACACGTCAGTTAACGAAACCATTGGCTTCAAAACCCCCAGTACTATAGACCCACCCCCCGAAGTATTCGTGGGTTAAATACAACTACAACACCGAACGCATGTGTCTCCTCAGCGTGTTGTGGTTTGTGAAGTGGAACAAAGGTCACATGGGACTAGGGTCTGGGAGAATCCACCGATCGCATAAATTGCGGATTTTCTTCCACAACAAATTCCATTCGCTGCAGAATACACAAGATGTCAATTTTACTTCGTGTCCGACTATTTTTACAATCAGTACAAGAGTGGGCAAGAATATCCAGTTTGTGTATCATGTAATATCGCAGCAAGGAAGTTAAATCCCACTCCTATGTGACCCCTGCAGTGATCGTTTTCCCATCGACCAGTAATAGCTATCTTTGTTACCTGGGGATGGACCACACGTGTGGATACATCATAAAGATATGATATGAAAAGGAGCAAACTACCATTACGGTGATAGCGCTATTTCATTAATTATCAACGGGCCATGCGTTTGATTGGGCCCCAGTATATGATGAGTTGTGACTCTGCGCGACACTTTTTGGGTACATTTTCTTTAAAATTTTCTCAGCTGATACCCAAGCTATTGACGCTGTATTTGGTGTCAAATTAAAGCTTATGATAACAGCAATACAGTCATACCAAACGATCTAAAAATAATGTTGGTTCCCTTTAAATTAGTGGTTAAATAGTGACATGTTGTCAGGGTGGGGATCAGGATGAGGATGATCAGGATGAAGCAAATTCTCCCTGGTACCACGATGGGCTACAACCACCATAGGTCATGCTATTGTGAATTTTTAGTAAATTCCGATTGATAATAGTTAGTTTAGACTTTAAAATAATTGATGTATTAGGTTATTATTATAGTAATTAGTTGTTTTACTCTCAAACCCAGAGCATCATACTGGCCAATGATCGTGTGGGTTTCTCTTTAATGATATGTATAAAAAAAAATACTCAGTTATAGGTTACTTTAAGGTCTGAATACGTAAAGTTTAGAAAGTTCCTGTTCATTACAAAATGTACAAAATATTCTCTTTAAAACAGAATCGATAACCAAATAACAAATACTTAAAAAAATTGATTATTGGCCATTCTTATATTAGCCTGATTGCTCTTAAAGACTCATAGGGTGCGAGAATTAGCGCAAATGTTTAAAGAAGGTACTCAAGCAGCGTAGGTCCATTCTGGTGATACTTGAATTTTAATTAAAACAATTGATTAAACAAATAGGCCTACTCTTTATTCAGTAGCATTAATTAGAAATGAGATTTTCTGTGCCATCGATGTGTACACGTACTACATACATAAAAGCATTATATAGCGCTTTTCCAGATCAAAGCTGCTTAACAACAACAAAAATTACAGTAATATCAAACACGGCGTCTTATTTGCTTTTTAACCTGAATTAATGGGGCCGGTCTCTTATTAGAGTTGGGAATTGAACTCCAAGAGGTGTGACCATCCACAGAGAACTTATGATCGCAAACAGTTCTTTTGGTTTTAGGAATACTTGAGTCTGTGGTATCTTTAGAGGAGCGAAGATTACGTTTAGTCTAGCAATCCCCGTGTCATTGTACAGTGATATGAGTTTGGACAGATAGGCGATCGAGGTGTCACATTTAATTATGCAACTGACACTATAAAACTAGACTGTTAAATTCCTCCACTCGCTGCTTGAATGACTGGAAACCAGTGAAGAACGTTGAGTAATGTGATATGATCGCGCCTGCGATCGGGGTCGGTTATGAGGTCGGTTATATATTTGATGGCCAGGTAATGTTTAATTTAATATTTTAGGCATTCATATGTCAATCATATGCTTGCTTTCTTTCTGTTTCCTGTATCATTTGATATTCATTTTGGCCAATGGTACTTCTCAGATCATATCTTGAAATCTTCATTGTGAAATTAAATGTCAAGCAAGAGGCTTGCCGCCAAATTGTTTTAATTACCTTAGCCATATAATGTTATATATGTATACAAGCCTTCTGAATGGGGATTCAAAAATGTAACTTCAAAAGTGTGGGGTACACCAATACTACTCTTTCCTTGTTTCAAGTTTGGCATTCTTTTTTTGTTTTCCATTATTTTTTGGTATATATTGGTTCCATCAAACTTCTTTTGGCTTACACCCCATGGTCATTTTTTTAAGTTCATTTTTGGAATCCTCAGTTATTTCTTATCAAATGTATCCTTTTATGTTAATGGGTTGTGAATAAAAAATTACAGATATTCAATGAAAGGAACAATTTTACATGTCGCGAAAACCCTGTCCACGAAACTCTGGCCCGTTCAAAACGCATGGCCAAATGCATTCATTGTGCATATCTGTCCACGGTGCTCAACTGTGTATCTATCTTATCGATAAAATACGCAACTATAGCAAAATTTTAGGAATTTTCCAAGCTTATAGTGGCCATTCCCTGGGTCCTATTCAAATGAGCATTTGCTGTTCCTTCATTCAATTGGGTTCGGGCGGGTTATAACCAGCACACTTAGAGTGCTGGTTTAAATCTTAAATTTAGTACACTTAATAGTACTACTTATGAACAAACGTTGAGTGTATTTGCCAATTCATAGTAGTAATTTTTCATTTCCACACACTGAAGTGGCGGTCGGCAACCTCCCAAATGCCCTTCTGTGCCGGTCGTGGGAGCAAGTTCCCGGTCATGTCCGACACTACGCCGACCGGCGTAAGCTCATATCCCTTGGTTCGGTTTAAGGATTATTATTATAGGCGATTTTTTTTTATCAACATATCCGTCTATTGATTTTTTATTTACCAAAATTTTACACTTTCCTGTAATATGATAGACCTTCTACCAGGAACCTTTTTTGGTGCGTAATTACACATATTCGGCACATGTCACAGCGTGCGGATTTGGCACGTCAAAAAGAACATAACCAATTTTATCGGTGCTTGCTGAAAAACACAGAAAATTGCCGAAATAATGCTCGAAACCAGTTCTCTAAGTGGCAATTCTCTCCCAGACCCTACATATGGGATGCTACCTAAGGAAAAAATGTCACATACGTCAAGCAATTTTATAATTCTGATAATTTTGGACCATGACCCCTGTATAATCTCTATTGAAACCTGTGACTCCATTCCTGAAGAGTTAACTTGAAGGGCACTACCAAGGACCATTGCCACGCAAGTGCCTGCTTTTGCAATATCACCTTTTCCTTCCTTCACTTCTCTGCACACTGACCCTCAATGAACATTGACCTTACTATGTGACTTTACCCTTACCTGATATGCAAGTCTCTAAGATTGGTGCCCCTATGACCCGATTATTTGAGTCAAGGGCTCCAAAATCGATGCAATAATGAAATCCTCTCGAACTCCGATTTGCGTGGGATTCTCCGCACACTATTTTAAAACGGGGACTCTAATCAGACCTTCTCTAAACTGCCATACTCTTACTCCATCCTACATTTTTTTTGTGGGTCAATTGGGTCGTATTTCAAGATTGACGCTGTTCCCATTAATCCCTTGTATCGTAAAGCTTACAATGAGAAAATCCTCTGATGTCATCGTATCGTTACCGCTGTTTGCCTAGCCCTTAGTCTAGGGGCTCTTCTCGCTTATTCAGATCAAAAGTATCAACTCAGCTGACGCGCTCGCTGGTGAAGCCTTCTTGGTCAGTATTGATAAGGGGGATATTCGGGAGTTAAAAAAAAACAAACAGCAAGCTAGTGTTTGCCATGTTGTTTGGTTATTTACACCATAACACAACACCCACCTTTATAGAACATATTTCTCATCTTGCTGTGCATTGACCTTGGGCTAGTTCTAAGCCGATCTAAGTATTGAGCGAGCCCTTCTAAAGATCACATGTCTTTTTTACACACGTACCCTGGCATGCATGTTTTTAATTATTTTAGTTTTCATTGATTTACAAAACTTGTGGAAAATAAATGAA
>JAMKCH010068634.1:0-70796 GCA_023653785.1 Ophioderma brevispina
AATCGCAAAAAAAATCAAATGTGGGTTTTTTTTAACAAAACTCCCCCCCCCCCCTTGGGACTTATTATTTTACTTATTTCTTTCAAAAAAAATCTTGATATCTGATTCAAGCATAAAGTATCATGGATATTAAATATTAGACCAAATCGAAATTATGACCAATTGAACTTAGACCAAATGGATATTGGACCAAAGGACTATTAGACTAGATGATATTAGACCAAATGGAAGTAGACCAATGGGTTTTAGACCATAATGAATATTAGACCCAAAATGGGTTTTAGACAAATGGGGTTTTAGACCCAATGGATATTAGACCCAAATGGGGTTTTAGACCAAAGGAATTAGACCAACTGGATATTAGACCAAATTGCATATTGGACCAGATGGGTATTAGACAATTGAATTAGACCAATTCGTTTATAGCTATAGGAAATTAGACGATATGAGTTTTAGACCAGATGAATATTAGGCTACATGGCTATTAGGACTAATGGTTTTAGCCCAAATGGTTGTTAGACTAAATTGGAATTAGGACCAATGGGAAGTAGACAAAATGGCCATAACCCAATTGGGATTAGACCAAATGGCAAAGTCACAAGACGTGATGGTACAGGGGGATGATTGCCATCCATGAATTTTGTAATGGTACATTTACGAAAATTTGCTGCATAACTCTAGAAATTATATAATAAATCAAGCTATTTGCGCCCACATTTATATCTAAATGCAAAAAGAGTGAATTTCACTCTTTTGGCGTGGACTACAGGGCCAACTCAAAAAAGAGTGAAATTTCATTACGTGAAAAAGAACATTTTTTTGGGTTCAAAATTTGGTCTTGATATTGACAAAATGAATATCATTTTATCATTTGTTAAATATCAAGAGGTAAATTGACCCAAAAAGTATTCTTGAAAGCTGTGAAAAATTTCGCCCTTTTTGAGTGGGGCCCTGTAGTCACTCCAAAAAGAGTGAAATTCACTCTTTTGCATTTAGAGAGTAGAGTTGAAACCGCCAAGATAGTACTAGCAATGATTTACGTATCGGAATCAACATATAATCATGGTCTGGTTTATGTAGTCGATGCCAATGCAAATGAATGAACCAGGTAAAAGTCAAAAAATGTAGTGCTTGTAGGATGATTGACTGACTTAATCGGTATTAAAATGATCTGACCACCGGTTCCAGGCTTAATGAGAATAATATCATAGAGCTAATATGCTTTAGAGGATTATCCAAACAGTGATACTGCAGACATTACCTACAGCAATTATTCATTCAGTTGAATCTTGCGGTGCGTAAATGTTTGAAGAGCGAACGTGTAGTGTGTGTGATGTACCTTGAACGGTCATCAGATTGTATTGTAGGCAAAAATGTTGCGATTTGAAGTGATTTATAGAAAATTTAGATAGGCCAAGTGCTGCTCTGCTTGCGTTACATTGGTTGATTTATCAATTTGGGGGTCTTTCGACTTACATACATATCGAAATGATACTGATTAAAAATTTACATCACTCTGCATTTCTACAATTCCTTGTGCAAGTGTGGCATTGACTTTATGTACATTAAAGTTTATAAGTCATAAGTAACTCGAAAAAAATCATACATGTGAGGTACAATGAGTAAGTATTGATAACACAGTAGATTTAAACTATTAATTATCCGATAATTAAAAAGCTAGACATTCTACTTTAGGAAGGAAATCACTTCCAATTAACAAAAAAATCAAACGGCATTGACAGACTGTTTTTTTAAAAATTTCATGTCTGTATTCTCAAACCTAGATGATTGTAGCTTGCAAGAAAGCCTTAAGGAAGTTCGTATAGCATAGGCCCTCAATCACGGTGAGAATACACAGAGGCACCAGAGCATGTTGATTGTATTTTATTAAATTGGGATTTTTTTAGCCCAGTCTACTTTGGTTATTTCCGATGAGAGTTACCATATTTCAATCTGCCAAAGATTATGCACGTAGTCACAAGAGCACGCGTTGAATCTTTATTCTCCTGGATTCATTTACCTTCTACTCGCTGAATTAGTCCTGCATCCATCTAAAGGAGATAAAAACACTTACTTACTTGTCATTAACTCTGATAAATCAAATGACTGTCCTCGAGACTAGCAAACTCTGTTAAATAACACATTCGATAGTACTTTTCTCAATAATGCATTTCTTCTCTGTCGAGTGAAGTCAGACATTTCCTTCTGCGACACAATCGAGACGTTTACGCAGTTTCTTTAAAAAATTCAATTGTAAAAGAAAAAAAAAAGAAGAACTTGGATGAGCATTCCTTTACAATGTCGCTCGGTGATGCATACAATATGAAGCATACAAGTTATGTACCTGCTAACATATGCACTATTCATAGAGTTCGAGTACATCTTTACGTACTTAGCATACCGATTCAATTGTTCGCACTTCTTTAATCACGTTTTATTATATCATGTTAGAATACATAGATGTTCTATATTTACATTAATCTTTAGTGCTAACATTGTGTATTTTTTATGTGTTTTACTGATTTATCTATACTTTTTTATCTTTTCTTCTGACCAATGATTGAATACATGTATCATGGTCTTGTGAATAAAAGTTTTTGTGGCCGATAGATTAGGTGCAAGACAGTTCCCTCAACATCAGATCTATCGTGTCATTCAACAAGGTGTTGTACCGCAAAGTGTAGCACAACCGCGAGACGAGGCAGACTAGGCTATACGTAATTAATTAAAGGCTCATGACAGAGTGTAATTATTGAATCTTTTAAAACAAGTTAACAATGCCATATAATTCTTGGGTGCAGGGGTTAGAGGGTATTAGATTCTCAAAACAGTGTAATGTCAGTAAACACGGTCCAGTCAAATCAAAATCATACCTTCATGAGCTATCTCCACCTGTGCAATGGCTAGTGCCAATTGTTAAAAACGTTTTTCTCTATGTAGTGTGAACTTGCGCACTATGATGAGATTGGCGATTTTATTCCGTTTAGACCATTAACAGCAATGTTTGTAAACTTTTTAGGGCCTGGTATCTTGAAAATAGGTCGGCCTGACTGTTACCACACTGGGCATTGTAATCTGTTAGAGTTTTAAATATACTATGGGCCCATAACGATTCGCAGTCATGGATCCGCAGCAACAAAAGGAAGTGACGTAGGGTGTTAAAACTGGTCTATTGAAATATGTTTTACACAATTTGGGCACTCGACGGACCCCTCTTAGATAGGGAGTTTTGAGGGAGAGGTCAGTATTATCCGACATGTAGTGGAGGATTTGAGGTGAATATATAAAGACTAAAAGAAAGGAGAACATGATGTAGAAAAAGAAATCTTAGTACTGGCTTGGTAGTAAATTAGGGTGCCAATTTTTGCTACATTAGTGTAAACCCCCTTGCTTTTTTTTGTTTTGTCATTTTTACATCCTAAATAACGACATTTTTATTGATGCCATTTGTGTTAATGGAGGCCGTTTTTGCATATTTTGACCATCTTGTTGCCTAACCCTATTATATTTTCAAATTTTTTCAAGCGAATTCTTTCCATTTTAGCTCAAAATGAAAATAATTTTACATGCTATTAAGGTTACTTTGAAAATTCAAAATGGTGAAAGTAGACAAAAAATCAACTTTAAAATTCTTTTTAAAAAAAATCCTTGTAAGTTGAGTAATCAAACAATATTGTTTTTTGTCATCCAAAACCAGGAAAACACGCCTGGTGCCCTTTTGACCTACATGCCATGTCCTTTGGCGCCATATTGGATTTCAAAATGGGCATCATTTTTCTTCATATATATTTTGAAATATTATCTGTTTTCCCCTAAACACATTAATGATTATTTCAGTCATTTCTTTTTGCAATTTCTTGTACAAAAACTAAATACTAAATGGCTTTGATGGACTCTGAAGGCCATTTTTTGGAATGGCTGCTAATGCAATAAAAGATGCCGCCTCTTCTATTCGTATGAGGGGCAGAAGCTATGTTTAAGAATTGTTGGTGGAGACATCTCACTGTTTAATTGGATGGGATTTGAGAGGTCTCATGTCCACAGTGTGGACGAAAGGTTTAAGGTCACCCTATTGAGAATGTGTATCTCCTTTCTTTCACTTATATTCCATAAATAATTTCCCCTTCTGCTTTTCTCCTCCCCCTCTATTTTCTCTGTCTTTTTACACTACTCTACTGTCCCGCTTGCCTCCTCCTGTTCAAAGGTGACCCATTCCTTCGTGGAAGATTGCTACCATTGGGAGTTCTGTCATCAGGTGGTAGATAGTGAAGGGGGGTAATCTATCCTGGCCAGTGTTCTATGTCTGTAAGATGTGAATGGGAGAGGAGACTTTATGCGGCGTATCGACGAAAGTTCGATGAGGACCGCAGTCCCTCTATCGGCCTAACTGGTGTTATTCTTTGACGTATTATGCAGCCGGGCGTGTTGCAACAGAGCATTGGTTCACCAGTTTTTTGTGTGTGATGTTCTCCTCTCCCGAAGCACTGCGGTGTGGCAATTGCCGTAAAGCACTGGTAGATATTACAGATGGAGAGTAGGAAGGACGAAGGCTGCCGCCAATGGGTTCTCACGGTCCCTCGTGATCCATACTGTGTGGCGGCATATTCAGCAGCAGCGCTGTAGACGAGCCAGGGCGCAGTGGTGCGTAGAGTTGATGGACTATCATTCCATGAAGATCCAGCAAGGTGACACAGGAGTTTATTCCTCGAAGATATCGTTGCAAACATACTGACTCAAGATGCTTCCGATATAAAGTACGCTGGCCGACTCAGCCTCAACTCCTAAATAACACCGTTGGTGTAGGATTGTGTAAGCAGAGGGCGCTCCATTGAGTTGTATTTGAGCTGCGATGAGTCCCTTTGGTGTTAAGATGAAAGACCGTAGCGGTGTGTCTTAGCTTCACTCCTCATCTTGAGTCCTCCAGGTTTGAACAGCACGGGAGCTAAACTGATCTCTGTGGACTTATCCGTTTTCTCAGAGTACGCAATCGACTGCTCTGCCCATCAGTGGTCCTTAAGAACAAAGCTAAAAAACGGTTTAAAAATAAAAATGCATGTATTGCATATGAATTGTATAGGGTGACGATCCAGGATGGTCATGAGACGCTTGAGTGTCAAGCCCTGGGAGCACACGTGGTCATATGCTGCAGTAAAGGTCCACCAAGATGACCCCTGCCTTACGAAGCCTTCTCAAGCTCAACCTCAATAATCATTTTGGTGAGTTTTACAAGCCAATGGACAGTGCTCCTGCCACGGCGAAATCCTGCAGGCAGATGGGATTCGACGACTTTCTTTTCTCCCTCTTCTCCAGCTGGGGCCGGATCATCCTCTTCCGGGAGTTTGAAGGAAACACACAGCATTGTATTGGGCGGTAGTTCTTGAGGTTGTCATCAGTCCTGTTTGGTTTGGGAATGCCGATATGGTAGTCTCCTCCTCAGATCTTGGGTAAGTACTGTTTAGTAAGCCAACATTGTATACCTCCTGGAACCATTCAAGGCATCGTGGGCCACAGTGCATCTTGAACTCCGCTGGTATATTATCAACCCCCTGGGCTTTTTCCACTCTTTAGTTTTGGCTGATTGCAGAGGAGAAGCTCACTAGTGAAAGGGTGTTGAAAGTGAACCCGTCACCCAGGGGCTCGAGGAACTTTGGTCATCTCTTTTTTAAACGACCCCCAGTGTGCTCCTTAATCGATACTTTGACTCGACCATTTGTGAGGAGTTGGGCCGACCACAGGACATTTTCGCTGGTTTTGTGGAAACTCTGCCGGTGAAGCGATTTATGGTCTTCGGTTCTCGGCGGCCTTCTGATAGAATGAGTGAAATCAATATCCCCTACTCCGTCTCCTCACTGCGGTCACCACGGTTCCTGTCCAAGCAGTTTTGTCAGATCTAAGCCTTGGATGTCGCTTCTTCTTCTTTCCCTGGGTTCAGAACTCAAGAATTCATTGCATCACATTCCTCTCCCAGTATGGATATACACCTGCAACGACGCCACGTGGGGATGTTTCTTCTTTGCTACTTCAAAAGAGTTTACAAAGTAACTAATGTAAAGACTGTCCAGTTTGAGGAGGTAGGGACGATTTCTGTCCTTTGTTGTCCCTTTTACTCAACCAGTCTCAAGCTGGTCCCTGTCTGCCTTGCGGAAGTTCAGCCTTTTTTTATAGACGTTATTGACTACAAGACGTTTCCTTAATCTATCATGATTGGTCACAAATGTTGGGCGACTTCTTAATCATGAACGGAAATGGGATCCATATTTACGAGATTAAGAAATTCTATGGCCCGCCAATACAACAAATACAACTGATATTTATATACTTTTTGGCCGTACATGGAACTTGGTAATACCATGCTTTAGATATCAATATATTAATTGAACCATTAATGGATAGCTTTGAAACACTTGATAATCAATCAAATCAATAAAACCATTCAATGTGGCTCCAAAATGGCCAAATTCATCAGTACATTAGCCAAGAGCTGCCATGTTTTGTGTATATCATTACTAACTGAATTCAAAGCATTTTCAATATCATAACAAAACAAAGGTGATTAATATCTGCGAAATGGCACCTTAGATAGGCGTTCAATATGGCTGCAAATGTCAACCAGTAAAGGTCGTAATTCATTAACGCTGTAGGCTAAAGATATATATATATATCTATACTATATATTAGATATATCTATATTATATATCATATATCTATATTATATATATCTATATATATATATATATATATTATATATCTATCTTGTGTTTTTTTCGATAGATTATCATTTCCAAAAATCCTATTGTCATTGAGTCGTTAATGTTATCAAAATATCCCGTTATGAATACAATGTACCCCCAAAACCTACCAAAACAAAGAAACTATATCTCTACATTAGAGTGACCAATTTTTCTGCCTCGTTAGTAAGTGCCATTTCCAGCCATATTGGATACCCATCTTTGGTGACATCTTACCTGTATCGATTGCTCTGATCACCTAATGATGTTGTACATTGTCTGATTGACTTTCGTACTAGGTTAGCACATCTACCAATTATAGACTGAGAGTATCGGAGCCATCTTGGACATTGCTAATATGAGGGAATGGATAATCATATTTTAAACAAATATTTCTTATGGTTTTAATTTCTTGACTGCCAAAACACCAAGATAGATACCAACTTACCAACCTGCAGTCAAAGTAATCACGATCATCCCTTTTATTGTATTGACGGTCCATATTGACTTAAATTGATTGCCGTCGTACAGAATCATTATTAATTGTTCACAATGACTTTTTAACGATAAACATGCTGAAAAATTACAACTTTTGAAGTCCAACAAGAGATGCATGTTATTTGTTTTTGTGGTCATTTTGATTTTTTTTGCTTTCTACACAATGCTCAAGGTTTGCTCGTCTGGGCATCCATTGGATTCAGATCAGCATAAAAACTGGTCAAGAATTTTACGGTGTTTAATTTTTAAATTTACTTTTTAATTTTTTGTCATTACGAGAAAACATCGTCGATGGGCAGTAAAAACCTTCATATTAATTGTGAAAGGTCAAATGCAAACCCCCATATGCAACTTCGGTAACATGGAAAAACCAAACTATTGTCCATTGTCGGGTCAAATCAAGTTGGTGGAAATGAGAGGTGATGTTTAAAGAAATACGTAAGATCTATTTTAATATTGCCATACTTTGCAAACGACCATATCTGCCAAACAGCCGTTTTCCTCAGTGTAACCCGAGATGCACATATGCGGTTTTGCTCTTTTTTTAGAGGTCAAATGCACATATGAGGGTTTTTCCTGCCCAACGACGACCTTCTGAAGTTTAGTTTTGTAACATTCTTGAGTTTTTGATAGTGCAATTGTATTCCTGATATAAAGCTTACAAAAGTCATAAAGTCTGTATGTGAAACGTAAAAAAGTCGTAGTTTGTACATACGACGCTAATTTCACACCGTTATATTTCAATGCGTCAGATAGATCTCTATGTGAAACATGTCATGTGGTTTCCCCCCCGCACGAGGCAGATACCGACACACATAGATCTGTTTGTGAAAGCGTAAACAGCTTGTTTTACGAACAACGTTAATTATACGACAGTGTGTGAAATCTTATCTTATTGATCAAAATCTATTATAGCTCAATAATTAGGTCACTTCAACTTGTAACTTTGTGCATGTTATAGACCTAACATTAATGAGTAAGATGCAAATATCTAAAAAAGTCAACAAATGTCCATAAACAGTATGTGATGTGGGCGACGATATGTTCCCTATCAGGTTGAGAGGTGACAACAATTTTTAGACCTATTTGGTTACGCATTTTTTAAAATAATTTCCCAAAGGGTAAAGGACAGGCAACACTGACGGATGATACTCAGCCAAGGATATTGGTACGTTGTGTCCGGGTTAGTTTTAAGGATAAGTCATTTGACTGTAATTGCAGCTATTGTTATGTTAGGTAAATATCAATACAACCTTTTGCTTTTGTCTATTGAAAGATCAATCGGCCTAATAAGGAGAGCAGTTGACCATGATGCAAGGATACGTGCAAAGAATCTGAATATCATTTCATTTGCCTGGCGTATATTTGGAAACTTGAACAGATCACTTAATGATTTCAGCGATTTAGAAAGCCGGTTTTTGCCTCCCTATTTTTGTCTCCAGTGTGCAATGCTTAACCCCCGGTACAATTGTGTGTGATGTGCAAAACGCCTTGCATACGCAAGTCGGTTAGCGTTATTCTCCTTTAATTCCGCAACATGTGTAAGTTTTTTGTTTTTAATCTTGCTCAATTTGTTTTATGTGGTGCACATTTTCATTCATGAATAATGTTGCCCTTATGCCGAACATTGTCACTGCTGGATATATAACATTCTGTTTTGTAACTACAGCGTTATCAATCAAAAAAAACCGCAGGATAGAAACAAAAATATTAAAATGTATAAACTACCATTTCTTGAAGGACGGGGCAGAAAGGGCAGACGGGGCAGGAGGCGGGGGAAGCCCGACGCAGGGGGCACGGCGGGCCAGAGATACAGGAAAAACGGAAGAAAAGGCAGGAGACCAAGAAAGTTTAAAATTCAATAGAGGTGGGAGTCTCACAACGTACGAAACAGTGGGCCGGATGGGGGCGCATAAGTAGGAAAGGCAGGGGAATTGCTGAACTGTAATTTTCTTTTATCTATAGTGGAGGAGAATTTTTAAGCAGTGACATGAGCAGTAAATCCATAGATTTTCCATGAAAGTGTGTGAACTGAATTTTCTGATCACTTTAATGTCGGTTTACTAAGGTGTAATCCACATGTTGCTGTGCTCCAGCCCTGGGTAGACTACGTTGTTCTATGTCTATTGCAAAGATCAAATCGCTAATACAGGAGAGCATAGGCAATGATGCAAGGATACGTGCAAAGAATCTGAATATCATTTCATTTGCCTGGCGTATATTTGGAAACTTGAACAGATCACTTAATGATTTCAGCGATTGAGAAAGCCGGTTTTTGCTCACCTATTTTGTTCGAGTAAAAGCTAACCCCCGGTAAAATTTATGTGATGTGCAAACGCTTGCATACGACGTCGGTTAGCGTTATTCTCCTTTAAGGGGACGCTGAACTTGAAAATGGGTTTTTCCAAAATAAAGCTCCCAACGACTTCAAATTGGTGGATGGTGGTACTTGGGAGAAACTTGGCCAAAACTTTTTCGGTGAAAAAAAGAGTCGCGCAAACAGTTGCCATGGTAACGGCGGCCATATTGTTTTTTACGTAACCTGGCGCGAAGCTTTTCTCAGTAACAAATGACCAATCAACATATCAAAAAGGAAGAAAAAGGGAAGCCTGGTAAGACAGTACTGCTGTACAGCAAGAACCATTCTGTAGCAAGTTGTCCAGGTTGTACTAGTACTTTTCAAGATGAGTGGACTAATAGTGAGGTGTCGCTGGTAACTTTAATGCAGTACTAGTATGGTGGCCAGTCCATGCTTTGGATTTAGTTGGTCTGCGAGTATACCGTTGGCAATTCTCCAAGAATATTTAAGCCATTATTTCAATTTCAAAGTCTTCTTTGGTATCTCAAATTAAAACTTGAAGGTGTCTAAATATGGCTTGTAATAATTAGACTCGAATTCCAACGTCTGGATTGTTTCCCATGAGAGAAATGATTTTGCTTCGCAATTTCTAAACCCAAAATACCGTTTGGATCTTATTAATTGACTGTCAGCAAAACGTAACGTAAGCAATTATGCATCATGATCACCGCCTGTGTGTCTAGCAGCATTAACAACAGTCGAGTATAGCTCGGCAGCTTTGATATACACTATTATAGCAACGTTGACTTGTACTGTTGAAGACAGGAAATAATTAACGTCTACTTCTCTACATTTTAAATACTCAAAAAATTCGAGTGCAGGCTTGTGTCATACATGGTCTTCATCACATTCTAGTGCATGGCGCATTTTAAAGCAAGGTGATATCCATGGACTAACTGAGTTTGTATACAAATTAAAGCAAAAACAGCAAACCCACACAAGTATGGATGGAATATGGTGGATTACGAATGCTATAACGCGTAATATCAAACTTTAACCCTAAAAAAAGCGGGGGCGGAATTCGCCCCCTCGACATTTTTTGTCGTTATCTCACCTAGTCGTTTTTTTTTTTCACGCCGAAACTTCATGACTTTTCTTGAAGTCTTGCGCTCGATTTAAAGGGGGATGGCACGATTTAAGGATATGAAGTTTTCATCTTAAAGAGGGCCTCACTCCAAAATTCCCCATCTGTAAAGTTTCCGTCGATATTTCAATCCTTGTGATGTGAGAGCTAAAAAGTGATCTTGTAAGCCCATAGAAATTAATATTGGTCGACCAAATGTGGAACATGTTGATCATAACTTTCCAACCACAACATCCTTTGGCTATAAGATTTCAAAGGGTAAATGAGAAAAAATAGTAGTTGTTCTGATTACAAATGTTGACCACTTGCCGGTAAAATCTAGGGCTTCGGGGGACGAGGCTATTAGCGTCGGGCCATGGACCTTTAAGGACCATTTTGAACAAATCGGACCTCGGTTATGACGCGGCGTTGCGTAAACGCGCACTGCGTGCAAAAGAAAAAGCTATTCCATTAAAGGACAGCAGAAATCCATTTTTGTGCTAAAAAGGTAAGAATATTAAAAAAAATTTTATTCTTATTTAGTGGATTTATTTGTAGTAAGGCATGTGTGCGCATACTTTGACGCACATCATGGCCACATAATCCAACCTTTGGATTGAAAAAAATGGGCTGAAAAACATACATTTTGCGGATTTTTTTTTGTTTTTGCATTCTGCATGACGTCATGTTGGACGTCACTTGACGTCACCAGAATGTTTGTACTTTTGTTTGGTAACAATGGCATCGGATGGGGAAATAGCTATCCATTGGCTACCACATTATGATAGTTCATCATCCGTTTCCGAGATATGGGGGGGGGGATCCGCCCCCGGCGGTGAGATGGGTCCAAAAAGCCCGGCTCTTTTAGGGTTGATATGGCGTGTGATTAAGTATATTCTCGTATTTTCTAAAACTTGATTTCTGAAAGGGTTTAAATCAACTGTTCATAGTTCTGAGAAAATCGCATTTTTAAAATATTTGGTTAGACTACTTTATACAGCACATTCATTTTGTTGTATAAATGGTAAGCTATTTGTCTCCTCTCATCCAGGTGTTTTGTAGTTGTAGTATGTGATTAATATGGTTGAGTATATTTGTTCTATTGTTTTAAGTCAAACTTGCAATTCACTTTTTTTGTCAAGTAGATGATATGGGTCCCATGCACCCCCTTAAAGTAAATTCTAACATGATTTTGCTTGACAAATGTATGCCATCTCAGAATTCTGATATTACCAAAATTAAATAAATTAAATTAACCTGGAATAGGTTGCAAGCGAGCATGTGTGAAGCAACAATCACTTCACTATCCAAACAGATTGCAATCCAGAGACGTGCCATTTCCATCATTGGTATCCCTGAGGAGTGCAGCTCGACAATCAGTCACATCACCTACTTGCGTCATCGCAGGGCAGTAGGAATTTTCACTCTTTCACCGCATGTTTTATGGGGGACAAGCACAAGATACCTAGCCAGCTGCTACCTGAGGCTGCTTTCAGTGATCTCGTTCTTAGGCGCTAGTTCAGGTCTCATTACATTGCTGTGAAAGTCCAAGTCCAACTTGGTCTCCCACAGAAGGTCATTTCTCCCATTCTCTGTAAGCTTGTGGAATGTCCTTCCTGCTCAAGTAACATCAAACCAGGACCTGCAGAGTTTCAAAAGGGAGATTAATCGCTATCTAGGCGCCAACCCGTCAGTGTTACTAATTAGATAACTGCTGTTATGCCCTGGCATAAAACAAATATTGTCCCACGACGTCTGTTTGGCCGCATCTTGGATTAAGAGGGATTAATCGTACAACGTCGTTCAATTTAGTTGAACGACTTTGTACGATTAATCGTTCAATTTAGTTGAAATTTATCTCAAATGATTCCTCTAATCACATAAGGAATCAGAATATATATATAGTTTGGCATATGTGCGATGTTTAGTTACAGAGATATAAACTTTTTTTTTTGTCAGAATCCTTATGATGAGACGAATCTTTTGAGAGGTCTATCATCACTTCGTCTAATTCTAATTCGTCTAATAACCACTTGGACGAACACCATTTTGTCTAAATCCATTTCGTCTAATGATCAGTTGGTCTAATAACCATTTAGTCTAAACCTATTTCGTCTAAACCCAGTTTGTCTAATGATCAGTTGGACTAATAACCAGTTGGTCTAATTGCCATTTTGTCTACAACCATTTCGTCTAATATTCAACAGGTCTAATTTCCACTTCGTCTAATATCATTTGGTCTACACTCATTTATTCTAATAACCAGTTGGTCTAATAACCATTTAGTCTAAACCTATTTCGTCTAAACCCAGTTTGTCTAATGATCAGTTGGACTAATAACCATTTGGTCTAAACCCATTTTGTCTAAATCCATTTCGTCTAATGATCAGTTGGTCTAATAACCATTTAGTCCAAACCCATTTGGTCTAAACACATTTCGGCTAATGACCAATTGTTCTAAATAACCATTTGGTTTAAACCCACAACAATCACATTTTTCCTCTATTAGTTTTAAGGAGGTACCATGATAAGTGTATTACACAATCAGTGGCAACGTTATATCTGTTCCGGATGGGCATGGTTCCTCAATATATTCCATATCTTTCAGTTGGTAAACTAACAAAATGAAAACATGATTCGAACTGCCATTTGGCATGATTGTGAGCAACATTCTGCATTTTCATTCCCCCTTTCCAAACAAATTGACGATGGATGTCATGAAGAAAAAAAAGAGGTTTTGTTCTGTCAGAAATGTTACTTCCCCAAATTACGGCCTATTCGTTACATGGAAAAAACATAAAAAACTCATTTTGCATATGGCTAACTTCACGTGACTGACGGGACAATTTGAAGCATCTTTTTATTTTAAAAAGCCTGCAGTAAAAAAATCTGCATGGTACAGTGTGCCAATGTCGCTCTAACCCTCGTCCAACCAAATGTTTTCTACTACATTCACGACCCCGGGGAGGGGGCAGGGGGTTACCACCATTTATTCGTAATTAAGGGACAAACATCATCTTGTTTGGTATCAGTGTGTAGCTACATTATGTCCTTTCTTCAAATAAAGTACAAATATATCAAGTTTTAACAATATGACGTCATAATGACGTCATATCTGAGAGCTTATTTATAACGTTATTTGTAAACAAATCTCCAAAATCAAGGGGTTTTCAACCATTTTCGCCATTCATGCAAGCAAAATTGGTATTTATTTGGCAATGATGGATGCCAAACTAAGCATACACATGTTATTACTCTAAAAAATGAGAAAAATACAAATGTCAGTATTGGATTACAGTAGCATCATACGTAACGAAAGTACCATTCTTTGCATTTTACACAGTAAAGTATAGGTGGCAAACACCCCCCTACTTTCCGATTTTGAACCTCCATTTTTTTTGTTTTGATTTGAAATGACCTCTGGTGATTAGACCAAATGGATAGTAGACGAAATGACATTAGACCAAATGGTTTTAGACAATCTGGTGATTAGACCAAGTAGGCATTAGACGAAATGGCATTAGACGAAATGGTTTTAGACAATCTGGTGATTATATCAAGTGGGTATTAGACGAAATGGTATTAGCCAATGTGGTGAATAGATGAAATGGAATTTAGTCAAAGTGGCTATTAGACACAATGAAATTAGAGCATGTGGGTATTAGATTAAGTGGTTTTAGACAGAATGAAATTAGACTATCTGGATATTAGACGAAATGGCATTAGACGAAGTGGCAATTCCCCTTTTGGGATACCGTTTAACTAAATCGAACCACTTTATATGACTGATCTCTTGGATCCAAGATGGCCGCCCGTGGGATAACATTTGATTTTGGTAACATCAGAATTCTTTAAGGAGATGTCTTACAAAATGCTTAAAATCATGTTAGAATTTAGTTTTAGGGTAGGTGCATGAGAACCCATGTTATCTGCTAGACTATTTCGCCTGCGAGTGTGATTTTGTGATTTTAATGAATGAATGATGAAGGCAAACTGTAATAGTTGAATATGCTGCTGAAGTGTTTGTTTTAACGTTGTTGTTAAAATGTTACATTAGTCGGCACCATGTGGTAAACACCACTTTGCCGGGTTGGAGACTTTCTCTTAGGCATCAAGGCGCGACAAAATTGTGTATACATCATGTCAAATTACAAATGAAATACATCACGTCTGCAAGCTTAGTGCATACGTTATTGGTATGTGATATGCTTTCATTGCATATTCATTGTAAGAGCTGGCAAACATACCTATTGCAAGTGTTATTTGAGAGGATCTCTAAATAGCTGCAGCCGCAATTTTAACACTTTGGGCCCGAATTTGTATATAGCCTCTCATTTTGTTTCAAATATTTTCAAAAATTTCAAAATTATGTATTTACAAGCTCATATGCGGAATCAGCATAAAAATGCATTCAAATGAGTACAAACAAGCATAGTCTTAGGTCATTTGTTGCAAAGACACCATTTGAAAATAAAATGTGACTAATGTGTTATAAACTATAATGAATTTTCCACTGTGGAAACGTTAACTATCACTGCGTGGCACCTGTTGGGCCTCTTTTACTTATATTTCGTTTTACCGTTTATATATATTTAAAAATAATGCACATCGCATATTTGCAGTCAGAGTTCGTCCTACATTTATTTTACTTGTTTTATATACTGTAAAACCACATTTCCATGGCTCTGCATAGCGAAGTATGAAATGTAGAACATGTATTATGTTTCCGATAAGTCAACAGATTAGTCGTGGAGATATCCGAATGCGAATATATAATTGATACTTTCATCAATCTGGTTATATCAAATTCCAATCTACCGGTATTGCCCCAACGTCACAAGTTTGTGATGATGTTAAGCGCAACTTTATTTACTGCTTTGGTTAACTGTGTCGTTTTATTATTGTGATAATATAAAAATTATATAATACGATATTTATAACATTAAAAAATTTGCTGCAACTCGACATGACTCCATGACTGTAGATTGACAAGATTATGGGATCGCATAATAAAATGTTATACGGATTGAAAGCAAAATACTATTGTTCTTTTTTTTAAATCACAGAGTACATTGTTCTCCCTTCTAAAGTGAAACATTTTTTGAGGATACAAAGTTCTCCCAGTTTGCACTTGATGGTTGTAGAACACTTACCAAAAAAATTCGAAAGTTAATTGGAAAAAATACAAAGAAACCCGAAAGTTATGTTTGAACTTGTCCGTGTTTTTTTAATCGACCCCGTAGAAAAAGCTGCTTTGATTTTTCTGTCGGGCGACAGAAGAAAATACTAATACTCGTAGAGGCGTCGTATTTACTTCCATGTGTGATGTGATGCATTGGTAAGCATCATAATCCTTGTCTTAGTATCATTATACTACGTGATATAAAAAAGTGCCAAGGATTAAAGATGACCCCTTGACCTTGATTAAACGCCCACTGAATCATGATATGTTTTTTTGTTTGCTGATCCACAAAGTCATTGGTAATGACTTTGTTGTAGTGTCAGGATTAGTTCAGCTAATGGCTTACGGGGCGCGTGTCTCAATGATACGGACGGCCTAAACAGGCCCGCTATTTTGAGGCTGGGGCGGGTGGGAGCAGTCAGGGCGTTTACACCCTACTCTTATAATTATTCGACACTGACTGCATGTACAGTTTTCAGTGTGAACTCTCTGGAAACGGGAACGACGCCTTAACGTCCCCTCCGAAGATCGGGATGCTTTCATGATCCATGTGCCCAATTCCAAGTGGACCATGGAGGAGGCGGGTCTTGTTAATTCTGTATTTAATCAATAGTGGTATACAGATCAAATCCAAATTGGTAGTACCCGATAAATCCCAGCAAGTACCCCGACCCCACCGGGATTCGACCCGGGAATTTTGATGGTAAATTTGCGCCAGAGCAGCACCATAAACGCTAGGCCAAGCTCTCCCACATAGATATGTTGTTGTGTAAAAAGCAAATCTAATATACTTCCAAGGGTTGAAAAAGAAAGAATCGACGGAAAGAATAAATAGATATGACCAATATTGGAAGCACACCTCTTTTTTTTCCTCCATTCCAAGGGATTTTATACGGTTAACAAGATATCACGCTTATACGTATATACTATATACCAGGGTATAGCATTCTGAAAGTAAGGATTTAGCGTTCAGTCGCAATTATCAATTCACTGTAATTTAATTGTGGAACTGCATAGTACATGTCACACAAAATTTCACCCATTAATCCCTTTATGTAATGAAAATTGTTTTTCGACACTACAACTGTATTCTAGGTATAGATACAAGTTATGCCAATAAGGGACTAAATATCCTAAACAATGGGAAGATCTTGTTTTCCTTGCTTTGGCCACAAATGGTGTTTGGATTTGTAATCTCAGTTTGGCACATTGTATAAAATGATTCATTGATTAGTCTGTATTTGAACTAATCAAGAAGAATTAACATTAACACTTAAGGGACCAAGTGGTTCCTTAGGACCCCCAAAATTTGTTTCGCGCTGGCCGTTTAACGCGTGGGATTTTTGCGCCGAAATTTTGTTGTAATTGTCCGACTTTGTAATGCGCTCTTTGTTCATACCAAAATAATTAAAATTGGACCAAGCCGTTAATGAGTTAATTAGGGGGGGTCCCATGGACCCCCCCCCCCTTGGCACTAACGGAATCCATTTCAGAATATTTTTACAAATAAAATAGAAACCAAGAACCAAAGCATTTTTCTTTTGCTGATATACGTTCACACATCATTTTAAGTAAACACTTATTTAGTTGTAACATTAAAAAAATTAACCCTTTATGTGCGAAACAAACAATTTCATATGGATGTTGCCAAACCGTTACTGTACAAACTCTATGGGAAAATGAGTGCATTTTGCAACACCCGGAAAAAATACAGGATTCCCTAAAACGGCTAGTTTGTGTTAATATATGTAATTTTGGTCTTCTAGAAAGATATCAACATAAAATATTTTCAAAATGTTTGGTGAAGCGCAAGGGCTCATTTGGAAATTTTCCGTCTTTTTCCCCAATTTTCGCGTGTTTGAAAGACATGTTTTGCCCCTACTTTTCCCAGCCAAAATACAATTTCATTTTGTTGCTGGATTTGGGGTGTCCTATGACCCTTCACATGTGGTGAACCATTTCATGCAAAAATTCCCTCGGAAAGTGGTTCTTAGGGTGGTCCCATGGACCCCCCCCCCCCCCCCTTGTTCACCAACGGAGTGAAAACCCTGGTCACTTAAGTGTTTAGTTGACAGACAATAAGACATCATGATATTCAAGATATTGTACATTCTCACAAACACTATTTTTAATGTTTGTAAATCCCATAGGAACAGAGAAAAAAGGGGTGTACTTACAAAACCTGCATAATCTAGCGTATGTTCAGTTAATTTCTTTCATTTTTTTAACACATGAAAGTATATATTATAGTAGGTGGATAAAAACACCAACAAATCTATGATATAGTGATTACTTAAGGTCAAGTTCACTTTAATTCCTGCACATTTTTTTTTTATTCACGTAGTATAACTAAAATAAGAGAATAGTTAACATGATTAATAAAAAGCTCACACTTGAGGTCTTTTTATATCTATATTAAATGTTCCTATTCTCCATTTTTTATGGATGAAAAAGTGAAGACTAAATTCCTCACGCAGGTTCCCCTATAGGTCTGCCTTTCTTTCAAATGACTTCAAGCCATTCAAAAAAGCTAAGTACATCTTTCACGGAATCACTTCATCCCCTAACATGTTGAAGGGAAAACGAACAACTAAATGCTAGTTGATCCTTTCGGTTTGTTAAATTTGTGTTCCCTAGTAATCGTGCTGTGTGCAATCGATTAATGTTTTTGGGTGGGCGGGTATTCGAAGGAAATTTGCAACCGTTCTGTCCCCTAAGCATCTCGCCTCATGTAAACCGGGATTACGATCTCATTCAATTGGACTCTCTACGCTCGTATATGGGAAACAGGGGTTCACCTTTAAAGTTTGATGGGGGGGCCCGTTTGGGAATGCGATAACTTGGCTCGTTTTTTTATCAAATGTGTCCAAGTGTTTCTACGGACAAAAGCGACCAAAATTAGTAAAATGAAATCCTTGATGGCCGATGATAGTATCGGGCTTTTAAACACTAGAAAGGCCGATAGGATACCTAGAATCCAAAAATGATGTCGTCATGTGGGTGCAACCCCCAAACTCGTATCTACATTTCATTTTTACAGAACAAAAAAAAACGTTTTTGTGTTTCATTCCGTTGTCAGTTTTCGATTAACAGAAAATAATCTAAACGATGAAAATGTGCTTTTTTACATATATAATGATATTTATTTACATGACTACAAATTCCCTTTTTTAAAAATTAATTAGCTAATTAAAGTGGCGTAACTATACACGATTTTCCCTTGTAGTACAACAAGGTCGTGGTGTACCATTTATCCACTTTGTTGCATATAACAGATATCAATTTTGAGTTGCAACAAAGCTAAGTCGTATCTACACCTAATTTGCCTAATGCTAAGGACTCTGCAATTAAGTTGTTTGTTTGTTTTATTTCTTCTTAAAAACTGGATTATATTCAGTGGGTTGATACAAGATTATCTCTGTTCTTCATAAGGCCCAAGGTAATCTTAAAAAATTATACATAAATATAATAACAATCATTAAAGTTAAACCATAAATTGAAACTGTGTACAAAGATAAAAAATACTTAATTACCACCAAGTGAGAAACCAAAAACACAGTAATATTATTTCACAAGAACAATTTAGATGTTAATAAGTGAAGAAATCACTCGCACTATAATTACACCAATATAAAATTACACTTAACCTTTAGCCAATATAAATGTATACTACAACAGGCAAGGTAATGTTGAGTAGAACTGGAAATAATACTCAGTTTCACCTATAAATGACAACATTACAAAATAACACTTTCAACTTGCCACTGGAAAAGAAGAACACCCCGTCATATAAATTGGCAAGAATAATTATATAACAAATTGATAAACAAGAAAAAAATTGGGGACGTTCTTATAAAGCGCCTTTTTAAAAAAACAACGCTTTACAAAAATAAACAAAAAAAAATAGCGTATCTACAAGCTAATTTTCCCATTGAAATCAACAAAGTTCTAGAGACCAGTTACGACTTTGTTGCCCCCAACAGAAGATCAATTGAATGCAAGAAAGTCGTATCTACACCCAACTAGACCTAATTAGCCTAATAACTCATTTCGCGAAATGTCCTTACGACTATTGCACAACATATAGTTAGTATTGGATGTTTTTGGACATTAGAAAGGTGTTCACACTGTTAAAGATGCATTAAAATAACGGCGTATTGACTGGCAGCTATCACTCACAACAGTTAAAACGACGTTTTTTACGTTAGTTGCACGTTTCGAGTCCATTTTACAGTTATTTGCACGTTTCAAGTACCGGCTGGCAGGTCAAAAAGGCGTTTTTTAAGAAACATTTAACAGTGCCAAAAAATAAATAATCTCCTTATTTCTCACAATTCTTCAACCTCCTTGAATTTGGAGTGGTCTGTCCTCAAACATAAGAGGAATTTACGAGCTGTCAAACCCTCAAAAATGCAGCCTTTGCCGCCACTCTCCAAAATGTATTGAAAAGACATAATTTTGGAGCAACAAACCGAAGCAGCTATGGTCCTCCTCTTTCCAGTGGGGGGGACACCAAAATGAATGCCGAACTTGACTAGAATTTGCAAACGTTTGCATGTCAGCCAAAACTGTAAATGTACATACACAAATAGTGTAAACTAGGAGAAAATCATTTTTTACCCAATCAAGTACTGGCTTGAAATGATTAGTTTCAGTATAGATGTTTAAGTGGTAATTAAGTTGTTTTTATTTACGTGATGAGAAATGGTTAGTTTTTTTATGCACAGAGATTTTTGGGTTATAATAGCGTTTTTGAGTCAGTAAATCAGGACGATGTGGCCAAGAATCCAAATTAGACGTCGCCATTGGTTAAACAGGTAAGCTAAATTTTGGCGAAATTATGATTTGTGTATATTTGATAAATCAACATTTCTCAGTCAAAACCGCTGAAGAATCAACGCCACTGTAAGGGGGGGGGTTATTTCGATTATTGTAGTTTGTGACTTTAGTCTTGTAATGGACTTTGATGGGTTTGGGGAGTTGCTATATTGAAAGAGGCTTGGCCGCATCGTCGTGGTAAACGTGCAAATGCCAAATTCCCTCTATCAAAATTTTTCTATATTCCGGTTTACTAAATCTCCTGCCTCTCTGGTTACACAGGGGAGGTGCCAGGCTTGTGGAGACTTGTAGCAATGTACATACAACAGTTTTCTAGGGACAAATGTATTAATGTAACGCTCGGAAAAAGGAGATCGGAATTACGCGATTACCTGCAAAGTGCGACCATCTTATCATTACATTGTCATATAAGTGGTTATTGAGCTGATCTGCTTTGGTTACTGGTGTGCAGTTCATGTTCTTGGAGTTATTTTTGTCTGCCAGTACTACCTTTGCAATTTCCTCAATAATTTCTTAAGCCTTATTTCAATGTCGTCTTTGGTATCTCAAATTAAACTTTGAAGGTTGTCTAAAAATGGCTTGTTGTAATAATTAGACACGAATTCCAAAGTCTGAATTGTTTCCCCACGAGATAACTAATATTGCGTCGCTTCTAAAGCCAAAGCTACCGTTTACGACCTTATGAATCTGATACTTTAAGTGCCAGCAAACGTAACTGTAAGCAAATTATGCATCAAGATCACCGCCTGTGTGTCTAGCAGCATTTTAACAACATTTGACTTGTGAGTATAGCACGGCAGTTTTGATATACACTCTTATAGCAGTGTTGACTTGCACTGTTTGAAGGCAGGAAATAATTAACGTCTACTTCTATCATTGAACAAATACTCAACAAATCCGAGTGCCTACTTGTGTCATAAATGGTCTTCATCACATTCTAGTGCATGGCGCATTTTAAAGCAAGTATGATACTGTACGCATACAAGTATGGATTTGAATTATTTTTTCCAAGAGAAAGTTTTCGGTTTGGTGGAATACGTATGCCATAACGCATAATCGCAAACTTTAATGGCGTGTTATTCATAATATACTTCTAATTCTAAAACTTGATTTCCAAAAGGGCTTTCAACTTTTCATAGTTCTGAGAAAATCACCATTTATCACTGCACTTTATGAAATCATATAATTTGGTTGTAGAAGAAAAGTTCCCATGTAGAAAAAAACACATTAATGTCTGAAGTGGATTTAGGTAATTTTTAGAAAAAATATGTGCAGACAAATATTTTGGCAAACTACTTTCCACGATCTCAAAACAATATTCGTTTTAAAATCGAAACCCACGTTGAACCTACTTATAAACTCTTCAAATTATGACACTTAGTTGGTTTTCAAGATGGTTGAGCTGCCAATTTTTAGTATTTTAGCAAAAGCACTAATTTATGTTTGATGAATTTTCAATACCATTGCCTGAACGGCTAAACCAACTACTTCTACCGTTGTTGGGAATTTGATGCAGCATTGGCAGTTGAAGCGGGAAGGGGTCTAAGACAAGGCACCTCGTGCTGAACCGTTTGCCAGAAGCAAAGCTTGAATTTGGTATCAATAGATAACTATTGGTCTCCTCTATCTAGATGTTTTTGTTTTGTTTTTTATTTGTATTAATGTGAATTCATATGTTTAGTGCGTTTGTAGCTATATATGTTTTAAGTCACTTCAATTCAGCATTTTGCCTGCGTGACTGATTTTGTAATAAATATGTTATGAATAAATGAATGAGATACCTCTTGACGCGGGTTTATTGTTGAGCTCCAATGAAGACTCCCATGCAGGACAACTGGAATAATTAATGCTACTGGAGTGTTTGCTTTAACGTTGTTGTTAAAATGTAACATTAGTATAGGCACCATGTGGTAAACACCATTTTGCTGGGTTGGAGACTTTCTCATAGGCATCAAGGCGCGACAAATTGTGTATACAGCATACCAAATTACAAATGAAATACATCACGTGAACGCTTAGTGCATCCGTTATTGGTATGTGATATGATTTAATTGCATATTCATTGTTAGAGCTGACAAACATACCTATTGCAAGTGTTATTTGAGAGGATCTCTAAATAGCTGCAACCGCAAATTTAACACTTCGGGCCATGAATTCGTATATAGCCTCTCATTTTTTTTAAATGTTTCAACATTTTCAAAATTATGTATTTACAAGCCCATATTCGTAATCAGCATGAAAAATGCATTCTAATGAGTACAAAGAAGCCTTGTCTTAGGTCAGTGGTTGCAACGAGACCATTTGAAAATAAAAGAGTGACTGATGTGTTATAAAGTATAAAGAATTTTCCAGTGTGGAAAACGTTAAATATATAGCACAGTATGGCGCCTGTTGAGCCTCTTTTACTTACATTTCGTTTTCCCGTTTATATATTTAAAAATAATGCACATCGTGTATTTACAGTCAGAGTTCGCCCCACATCTAACCTACTTGTTTTAAGGCTCTTATAATGCAGACAGTAAAATCACCTTTGCATGGCTCAGCATAGCGAAGTATGAAATGTAGAATCTGTATAATGTTTCCACTAAGTCAACAGATTAGTCGTGGAGGTATCCGAATGCGAAGGTATTATCTATACTGTCATCGATCTGTTTATATCAGATTCCAATCTACCGATATGGGCCCGTATTACAAAGTTTGTAGTGATGTTAAGCGCAACTTTATTTGCTGCTCTAGTTAATATGTTCGTTTGATATATGTTCGCTTTATGTGATAATAATCAATAAAATTTGTAAAATGGCTTGCAACGCTACGTGCTTCATGCTCTAGATGGACACTATATGGGATTGCACAATATATTGTTATACGGGTTGCAAGCAAAACAGTTACCCAGCTGCGTATGACAGGTGGTTGTTATTTTTATTTTTTTTAATCACAGTGAATTGTTTATCACTTTTAAAGTGAAAGGTGGCAATGCATTCACCTAATATCAAAAACGGAATTTTGTCTTTATCTTTGGCAAGAAATGGATTTAAAGACTGAAAGCTCAGGACGACAGTGGGAAAATACGGCCTTTCATCTGAAAATCCCCATTGGTGCTACTTCCGGTAAGTCAGTGGGTCACAAAGACAATCGAACAAGCACCAACCAATCCTCTATATGGTAGACGTTTCATATAGAAGTCCCATTGATGCAAATGAGGCATTGCCATTCATTCCGTCAAGCACTACTGCACAAGGTTATACAGCGCATGACGGAATCAATTGTAATACCTCATTTGCATCAATATGAAACGTCTACCCATATTGGAAATTATAATTTACAGATTGACAAAAATTATCATGTCCGGTTTGCGTTCTGGTATTGCAGGATTGAAATAAAGGTACACACAATACAGAGATACCAATTCAAGCAGATATTTTGCTTGCCGTAAAATAAAAAAAAAAAAAAAAACTCGCTGCTGCAGTTAGAGGAAATTAAAAAGTCTGACAACTCAGTGAGGCCATTGACAAACAAATGTAACATCACAAACTTCAGGTAAGAGACACTTGTTTCAATATTTGTATTTGATATTTCTGGTACAGTTCTATGCAATTTCAGCGCTGTGGGTACCACAGGGAGAAATAATGTATATTTTGGACTTGTATTTGTTTTTTTTGTGAATCTCAACTAACATGACTAACAAAATACATATTCGAAGTATCTACTGGGGGATGCATTTTATAAACAATGTTAAATGTCACAGAAAGTCTAATGAAATAAAAACAAATAGACAGATCTTAAATAATGCACTATAATTCTTATAGGTATATTTCGCAAGTTTTCAACATCAGACAAGTGCGGTGGGTCACGGCGGATTGTCAGAGTTCCCGATAATTGGTGTAACCGCCGGTGGTTTGCTCTTACAAAATATTATTAATATGCTGTCTCTATAAACTTAAAAGAGAAGGAATGGACGAATGAATGAAAGGGAAAATGAAGGAAAGAAAGAATTAAAGAATGATTTGGAGACAGTGGCATATTTGGGGGTGCCAGGGGCTGAACCGGAGTTGGGGAAATCAAAATTGAGATTAAGAAAAGAAAGAAGATTTAAGTGGCCTTGGTGGAAAATTATTTTTTCTTATAAATTATTTATGATCGCTACAGTAAAATCTACCACTAGGACTATATGCTGAATGAATGTTTCTTTAAAATCGTGTTGTTTTGTGAAGTGGTTTAAAACATAAACAAACGAGGAAGGAAAGAAAGGGAAAAAAGACTGAAAAAAAACAACAACAAAATAAAGACAAGAAAGAAAGAGGACAAAACAGGAGTCCGGGATAAAACAAAGATGCAATAACTTACCATTGTTGTTTCCTTGATGCTACCCAAACTTTCAATGTAAACTCCTATTTGAACTGACGTTATATTTTCTACAAATAAATGCACAAAACAAACAGTAAATTAAAGGACATAGGGAGGTCCTACGTTAATAATTTGAATAAACCTTACAAATCCTCCTTTGAGAGAAATTCGTCCACATATTGCCCCCAATAATGTTATAGTTGAGAGCTAATCAATCTTAATTTATTACATTAATTGGATTTATTAAAGTTACATTCCAGTTGAATCGATCCTGTATTTCCGTGTTAAAATACCAATAAACAAAATATTTGGGTCTATCATCACTTCGTCTAATTCCATTTCGTCTGATAACCACTTGATCTAACACCATTTTGTCTAAACTCGGATGGCCTAATTGCGACAGAGGCCAATAAACACTTAGTAATTGTCATTTAGTGGTCCAATTGCCATTTCTACAACCATTTCGTCCAATGACCAGTTGGTCTAATAACCATTTAGCCTAAACAATTTTGCCTAAACTTTTTTTCGTACAATAACCAGTTGTTAACCCACAATCACAGTATTAAAGCTAAACATAACACTAAACATTAAATCCTAAGCTTAAAACCCTAAACCTATCCCTAGCCCTAACTCTAACCCTAACCCTAAAAACGACATTATCACTATGAAATAAAATCATTGAAAAAATCACTGAAATCTGAAATGAACACTGAAATGGAGTAACGCTGAAATTATCACCGAAATGATCACTGAAAGTGTGATGATTTCAGTGGGATTAGTGCCCTTCAGTGTGATTAATGTCCAGGGTCACTTCCACTAACCACACTGAAACTTGCTAACCATACTGAAATTTTCAGTGATCATTTCAGTGATCATTTCAGCATTACTTTTTTTTCAGTGTTTATTTCAGATTTCCGTGATGTTTTCAGTGGTTTTATTTCAAAGTGTTAGTCGAAATGGTTTTATACAATATGGTGATTATCCCAAATGCGTATTTAAGGTAATGGTATTAGCCGATGTGCCACGGTGATTAGACGACGTGGTGATTAGAACAACTGTTTTCAGAAAAAAAAAATGTATTAGCCAAAATTTTTGGTAAGATCAAATGTTATTTACTCCAAATATTTATTAGACACAATGAAATTAGAGTATGTGGTCATAGGAGATTAGACTATATAGTTTTAGACTAAATGGAATTAAACGAAGTGGCATAACTTCCACCGTTGACGGACAGGAAGTATAACTTAAAATTGTCTACAGTATATATTCCTTAGGACAAAAAAAAACCCTTAGCACTAATGTGCATAATGGTCTTTTACACGCCCGTTGGTGCATAAGGGGGTCCAAGTGGTCACCCCTTTGAAAACCACTTTGCCGTTTGATGTTTTAATACAACTCTGGCCATTAATGGGTACATTAAAACTACCACATAACAAGAAGTTGTTTGACCCCATGCAAATTGTCGTGTTTTATTTTTACAGCAAATTCAAGCAGTGGCGATACAATTTTGGCAACTGACATACAAGAGCTATTACCTGAGCAAAAATCAGACAAATCCATTGCGACAATCTTGCAAAAAAGCCTACAGAGGTTATAATGTGTATGATATAGCGCCCTCTATATTCCCTTTCTCCATAGAAAGACGTGTAAAACTAGATTTAAAGAAAAAAAAATCATATTTGCCCGCAATGAAATTTCAATGAACTTCCACAGGATATATCTAGTTGAAAACATAATTGAAATCAGATGTCAAAACGTTGTCACCGTTTATATTTGTTGATTTATTCTGGTTTGATCACAACAAATGAAACTTTCAAACAGCTATATTTTACAGATTGAAAATGGCGGTCCAAAAACCGACGACGCGCAGCAATTTCTCCCTCCCAAAAATGAAAAATTTTCTTTCCCGAATAGATACAAAAAAATACTCCAGTACGATATAAGGGACAAAACAAAAAGCCACACCAAATGCTTATTTACGCTGATTAGTACAAAAACGCCATGGCCGATTTATTTTTCCCAACCGATATTTAGGCAATTACATAAATATTGGGCAAAAATAATTTAGTGTTAAACCATGGCGCGCGAAAAACGAAACCATGGGTCCACATGGACCATCGTTGCCCATTATTACTTCTGTATAATATAAATAGCCTCAAATGAAACAAAACCTCAAAATACGACTAAATATACTAGAATTAGAATGTTGGAAATGTACATTAATTTTCCATACCTCCTTGATTCGGTCTTATTTTGTTATCATAATTCTCCATTAGTAACTTCAGGTTATACGAAGAGTTAGAAGCGTAAATCTCCTGAAAAGACAAACGAAGAGAGGAAGCCAAAGAAAAAAAAAAAAACACCGTAAATTTTTCACGGCATTGAAGGGCAGTTGAAATCTGGCATAGCGAACATGTTTAAGTATATAGATTAGCAACATCTCACTTCAGACTTTGTTGGTATTACACGTGTCAATAATGAGATTAATCATTCAGTTGCAAAATAAAGCAATTAAAACTGCAGTAAACAATCAATGAAAATGGCTTTAAACTAACACGTGGCTCACCATTGTTTTTTTTTTCTTCCTTTTTAATATCAAATTATCTATTACCTCTATCTAAGATTCCGCTTTTAATTAGAAATAACTGATAGAAGAGCTGTTCAAAACTCGTTACCATTCGACATTTGTATTTTTAAACACCTAAATGGTTACACGGTTACACGCCATATTGACAGAGATCAGAAAAGACTAGAATCCTGTCGTATTTTCCATGCTTTTCCTCTTTCTCCTGATTAACACTTAGTGACCAATAGAAGGGTCAGGTTTCCTATGTACCCAACATTTTTTTTTTCGCTGGCCGCTTTACGCATGAGTTTGTATTGTAATTCAAATCGGCCACGCCATTATTAACACTTAAGTGCCCCAAGCTAAAAAACTTCCGTTAGTGCCAAGGGGGGGGGGGGGAATTCCTAGGGACCCACCCAGATAACCTTTCCCATGGGAGTTTAATAATGACACTAACACAAATAAATGGGGGGTCACTCAGACCACTACCCACAATAAAAATGAACATCCCGACCTTTGACTATGACCTATGGCCAATTGAAATTGTCACTCCTCTTCGAACAGAGTGGGTCACACATTTCCATAATTCATTAATCTACTCTAGAATAACCAATTAAAATAAATATTGCCCAACTAGCCAATTTATCCATCTTGTATTTTTCTCAGAAACTTCAAATGCCTTATTTTTCCCATAGACTTACACAGTAGAGCCTGCATGAACAAAATTAAAATTGCTGCTATCGCATATAAAAGGTTTTATTTTGATTTAGTAGTATTAAGTATTAATTATTACCTCCTAAAGTATATATCTAAGCAAATAAATCCCAAGATTTATTACTTTCAATTTTTGATTGAGTAAAATATATTTTTTTCACTTCCGTTAGTTGCCCACGGGGGGGGGGTGGGGTCCTGGGACCCAACCTAATTATTCGAATGAAGCCCCGTGGGCGATTTCATTTTTTTTTGTATCAGTGGAAGCGTAGTCATAAATCAACAATTAGCAAAAAACTCCTTGAAAATTTTGTTGCGTACCGAGAAATCTCAAAAAAACAATGTTGGTACTATGGACCCCCCCCCCTTGGGCACTTAAGTGTTAATGAGTTATCTAGTTGGGCCCCATGAAATACCCACCCCCCGGGCACTATCGAGAAGTCGTCTCCCAATATTTAAGGGGCAAAATAGTGAACCATAAGGCATTTTTGCTGAGATATGTGGTGGAACAATTAGCATTAACATTAAAATAAATTACCCTTTATGTGCTAAAAAAAATTTCATTCGTCGACGTTTCTAAACGTGTTACTATAACAAATTTACGGGAGAACGACACGTGCTTTTGCCACACCCGTAAAACGCATATTTTGTGTACCATATATGTTATACTTAGGTCTTCTGGAGTTGATATGAACATTAAAAAAAATCAACGTGTTCGACAAAAGCGCAAGGCTCATTTTTTGCCGTGTTTTTGGTAAACAATTTTTTTGTCCCTAAATTTACAGCTCACGTTATAAAACTCATTGTTATTGCTGATTTGCGTTGTCTTATGATCTTTCACATGCGGTATAAATTTCGTGCAAAATCGTTCTGGAACGTGGTTTCCTTTCTCCATCCTCTATAGGGCACTAACGGGAGTTAAACTCCTTGGTCACTGAATGTTTAAAATCCATTTCGCTGCTTGAAATCACGTTACGCAAACTTGAGTAGAGTGCATCCATACTACATATCGATTTTCCAAACCCAATTACTATTTTCACAATCAAAGTCCCTACTCAATTTCAGCTGCAGACTGATCTATCATTAAAGGATTTACACATCCAAATATCTGTCAATCAATGCAACAGGAGTGCATAAACAAAACTGCAAAACTTCAAATTGGAGATCAGAAAACTCAAACGGACGATTTACTACTAATACCTAAGCGACATTATGGCTAAATGATGTTAGGGTAACAGTAACCATTTAAAAAGTAATTATCCAGATTAGTGAAATATAATCTCTCTTTATGAGTAACGTTTATTTTCCTTAATTTAGACTATTATATGGCTTTGAGAGCTCAATTCCCTCTCATAAGCTGGAATATAACTTTTGAAAACAATTCTTTAATTCAAAAGTAGAAATCTTTGTTGAAGGAAGAACTTCATTTAAGAACCGATACAAAGACATTATAATAATTTTCTTTGGCCACCTCAAGAATTCTATTAATACATAACTGTATATAACGTTTCGAACTGCACTGAGTGCTTTGTAGATGGTAAGAGCAATATCAAGTGTTTTTTAAGAACCGTGTTTGTTTGTGTAATGCCCCCCCCCCCCCCCCCCCCCCAAAAAACAAATCGGATCTACACGAAATGCTTTATCTGGTTGCCATTGACCAAGTTAGTTTCATCTGATTCAGGTTTGATTTGGTGGCGAACATGTTTATACAAAACACTCTCGTCTAAAATCTGTTTAAAAGGGCATTTCATGATCACAACAGCCTCGTCCCTCGACTTACCCCCCCTCCCCCAAAATATCACCTGAACCGTTGAGTAGAGAACTTGTTTGAAGACAATGGCTGATTGACAACAGATTGGCCTTCCACCCTGGGTAAAACAGAGTCTATTCTTTTTGGTACTAAAATCATACTTGGAGGGTTGATAAGTTTGAAGTTGCCTGCGATGGAAAAGTTATCAATCCCGCCAATCTGCCAATACTTAGGGATTACTCTTGATGCGATCTCAAAGGTGAAACGTGTTGTGCAGTCTGTTATTAAATAAGCTATGGTATATTAAGCTTTTTGTATCAGGCAATTCAGTTTTTGAATGAAGAACTTCGGAAACCCTTGCTATGATGGCCCTTATACATGTCACTTTGACTCATTGTTTGCACTCATGGTTTTTCTCCTCTTTCCGCTAAGTTAAAGAATAAGTTGGCCCAGTTTGCAAACACATATGATTCGCTTCTATGAACTGGAACCAAGTCGCCACATAGGGTGACAATGAATTTAAAGAAGCTGATTTTTTTTAAAAAGGGGGGTTGGAAGACAGAGTAGAACAACTTAAACTCAATCATGTTTAAGAATCTACCATGAATAGACCTGTTCTACTTAAATTCTTCATTTCATCACATTCAAATACTCACGGTCTTTACTGGGGCAGTGCAACAACTTGTGGTTCAAAAGTCAAAGGTCAACAGTGGCAATTCATTTTTCTTTACTGGTATCCGGGAATGGAATTTGTTACCAACTCCACATTAAGGCTTCAAAAACCCATTTACAATTTAAAAAGGCAGTTAAAAAAAGCCACTTTTTACATTTATGTTCCCTTCTTGTCATATGCAGTTGGTTAACCAATAGGGCAAATTTTCTGTGTTATATTATTAGTGAAATAATTGCTGTTTTAATATTTTTAGGACCAATGGAAATAAGCTTTTAAGGGCTTTCTTGGGCTATCATGGCAATGTATATGGTTACTGTTAAAATGTTTTATTGTATTTGTGTTGTATTTTTAAAATTGTATTATTGTTGTATCATAATTTTTGTTTTTATCGCTATGCCAAATAAATGATCGAATAGCCTTCCAATTGCATGTGTACTTAACAGCAAATTCGATCCTTTCTGTAGGAATTCTAAAATTGTATTTTCTGCCGTATAGAAATTACAGTACAGTGGGCCTATAGGAATGTGAGATACAAGCATTTACCCATAACTTCAAGCCGAAGATGGGCTCAAATGAAAATTGAGAATACGCTTTTGGGACGATATCTAGCAAACCATAAAATCTGAGATAAAAAAGAAAGTGCTAGAATCATGAAATGCACTTTTAAACATGTTGTTGATCCATGAAAGTTTTCTCTAATCCATTTTTATGTAAACAACAGTTTATTAAAAAAATAAGGCTTTATCTTTTTACTGTGTTGAAATGAAAGAATTGTTTTGTGAGTACTTCCTGCCACAGTAAAATACTTTAAGGAGATATCATTGACAATATGGGTGATATATCTATGCATTTACACAAAAATGTGGTTTATTCAGTAAACTCCAATTGGAATAGGAGTAAAATGGGGAATGATTAATATTACTGCTTAATTTTCAAACAATTTCTGTCATTTCTCAGAAAGGTAGTGACAAAGGAATGGATATCTTATGATTATGTCAAGAGGGTGTATTGAGTCCAATCCCACAATGGAACTTCATATCAATAGGGTCATCTGATCTCACAAAAAAATCTAAAATTATTTGAACACCTTAAAACCCTGAGCTTTACACTCATTTTAGGGCCAAAGTTGCCAGCACTTAGGGAATATTTTTGCATGATCATGAAAAGTCTTGTGGTTCTGAAACTTCGTTTGAACAAGTGGATATCCCTAAGTACTGACATGGGATTTTTCAGTACAGTTTAGACACATTGCAATACATCGTGGAAAGGATTCAAAAACATCCTCGCGGAGTTATGTCAGATACATACAGTGAATGAAAACTCTTTAGGTAAGAATCAGCATCATCCCATGCAGAATGTTTACTGATAACACCATTTAGTACATATACTCGGATATGTATCATTTTACTTACCCTCGTGTGCATATAGGCCCACGACTTCAATCTACCTTTAATTTTACTAAAGAAAAAGATAAGCAATAACAGGCAATACGGAACAATAGTGAATTCTCGATCAAACATCCTTTTTTTTAATTAATTAGGGATGTGGCTATTAGAATAAGTGTTCCATGAAAGATACCCTATTGGGATCATTGTGTCTGGAGGAGGTCAGGTTTAATGAGTTGACTCCCCTTTTTTAAGCTGCTATATTTAAGTCTTTCGAAATTGTAGTAGTATATACTACTTGTTTAGAAGTCCTGGTATTTTCATGGAAAAAGCGATCGAGCGTCCAATGTACACGAATACTGGGGTGTATTCAATTTCCGCATCCGAATGCCGGAGCCTAGTGATAAAGTTTTTTCGATATAGTAATTTTTAGAGTGCTTTTTTAAGCAATTGTATTTGGACACTGTTGGATACATGCATGGAACAAAACATTTCAGATTTAAAACAATTACTAGTCATGCTTGCGCCTGGATACACACTGACATTAATAAGTACGTATTCATTAAACGATATACGTGCCCATGAAGTGTGCTATCTACTTTCACTAATGTATTAAGTATTGAAAAATATTTATGTGGCTAGTCTCGTTATTATTGTATTCCCTTCTTAAGATTGACATTTCCTGCATTACAAAACATAGCTGAAATTAGGTCATCGTTTATTTGTATTGATGGGGAAAAACCCGCCACATGTTCGACACTGGAAAGTTTTGAAAAACATAAGGAAAAAATACAATTAAAATCTGTTATGTTGTACTTATTTTTGTCAGATTGTATAAGGCCTAACTTTGATATGTGTATCATAGGAGAAAGAAGTAAACAGTTATGGAAAACGTTATATTTCCACACTTTGCAATGATAGTCAAAACTCAAAATATAAATTTTTCACATGTGGCGGGTTTTTCCAGATCAGCATCACATTAGCCTCCACATAATTTTATTGCCATATTTGTAATGAATCAATGAAAACAGAGAAAAGAGAGAGGGAGTGAGTTTTTTTTCTTTTCCCCCTCAACCAAATCCCTGCCTTTCTCTAGAACCACCCCCATGGTCTATTTTTCTCCTTCGTACTGATCCTCTAGAACTTACCCAGCTCTCTCTTTTCCCCTACTCCCTCGCCTTCTACACTCCCTTCGCACCCCATCTTATTGCCCTTCGTCCTTCTGTTCCATTCACTTCCTTGCCACCCTCTCTCTGACCTCCTTCCCCTCTCCCCTTGTCCCTCCTCCACTCCCCTTCTCCGTTACTCTTCAATTTCTTCTCTCATTCTCGTCCTCTTCTTTCCATCTTCCTCGTCGAGGAATCTGCTTCTAAAGTCAATATTGAAAATTGTTGTTTCTATTATATCGAGCAGAGTTGATCCGAGTAGTTTACTACTCCGATTTGGGTTAGAAGTTTATTTACACTGGAGCATCCCACCTTCTATTGATGCAAGCAGAACAAAGGCTAGTATGGCGTTGCAATGTTATAACGGTTGCGGTACTATTAACTTGGAATTACGTCATTCTCTTTCAGAAGTGTGCATTATCTCAAGATATGCATCGTTTTATTGCTGGGGACTTGTTTAAAACTAAACTAAAATAACATAAATCTAATAGATATATCAGTAACCTGTTTATAAACTATTTTAAATAAATACATGCGCCCATTCCAATTCATGTTTTAAACTCGAGTCTTATCCACGAGCCTCTCCTAGTTCAGTGGTAGAATTCATATCCGTATATATTTATTTATTTATTTAAAGAAAATTTCTCTCAAGCGATGTGAAAGTCATGGGTTCGAGGCACTGCGACAACAAGTTTTCTTCGCACTCGTTTATGCATAGAACTGTTCTCACATCTCACGAACATATCCATATACATTATATGGATTCAGCAGTGTAGCCTGTTGTTATGGAAGTGGATATAGGCGCTGAAGGACTAATACATTCCATGGTACTAATTAAAAATGAATACAAAAGGCACGGGCTTTCCGAGTATTTGTGTGTGTGTGTGTGTGTGCGTGCGCGCGCGCGTGTATACAGTAAATAGAACAATAAAAAGACGTACATGTACATACTGGACAGTGTTGATCAAATTATAGAATGCGTATTTTGCGTAGTTGGTTAACCATTAGGATTGAAACATGACTTATCCTGTAAATTGGAAAATGTTTGTACTTCAGTGAATTATGATTTCCCATGAGATCCCAACCGGATGTGCAGAGAAATGCACGTCGTTGATTTACAACTGAGTTGACTGTATTATACAGTTGTGTTCGACGGGAGACAAAGACAACTATCTTTTCCGCTTTGTCATATTGATGCACCACGTGAATGATGACCAATAATTCCAAAGTCAGTTTAGTTTGATAGAAAATATAGTAGTAAATATTATGAAACCAGCAATTTAGCTGAAATTTTTACATGCAAGAATATTTTTTCATAATACAAATTGTGAATAACCATCGACAGTGAAGAATGAAACAGATCCAGGTTGACATGACTACGTTGCCACCGGCTCGGTTCTAACTGACAAAGATAGCTTTCCATATATCACTGAAAAGATTATAATGTACAAGAACCAATGCTGTAGTACTTTTACTTTGATAAGAGCGCCCATATTGAACACTGCTATTGCCGAAAAATCATAATCATAATTTTAGGCTAATATATGTATCTATGTTGCTGAAATATATTGCAATAGAACATGAACGGCAAAATATTTATTTATATTATATTACATATTGTATAAATACATAATGTATCGTAAATATAAATCAAATATACTAAGTCTTGTTTCTTTAGATGCAGAGATCTGCCGTATGATTGAAGGCTATAGGGTGTTTTCTTTTTGAAGTGATGAGGAGTTCTTGTGTGGTGATTAATATGCTTTGCAAAACAAAGCCTTAGAAAACAAAATACGATTCAAAATATATAAACACTAAAGACAACTTAACGGAGACAATCATATTATTCTTCAAAATACAAAAATCAAATATTCAGGTGTTGAATGAGCTTCAATTGTGTTCACAGTATGCACGCATTGAGTTAAACGAAGCAGCCAGATTATTCGTTTCTAGAGAGGTATCGTAAAATACTCAACGAGTTTCAAACAACGAAATCCTAAGACAAAGATGTACATTAATTATGCATTAGGTAGAAGCCAATTGATAAAACAACTTTATTTAAACGAAATCTTCCAAGTTCGTTCCAAAATGACATTTTAGAATCATCTCAATAGTATTCAAGCATGCAAGCGATAAAACGCCATCTGTTTAAAAGTTCTAAATATTAAAAGACCTTTGAAGGCCCGCCTTTGAACAAAAAGAGACAACTGATATTTTCTAAAGCCCTGAAAAGTCAGTGATGGCTTGATTAGCATTACCAAAGCAACATTATGTTTGCGCGTTCATTTAAAATTAAAAACAAAAGTCAGTTTCAACGTGGATAGAGTACCAGAGCTTAGAAGTAATTAAATAGGCATAAACAAAACTCAATTTGAAGGTTAATAACTCAGCAGATGCTCAAGTTGCTTCCACAACTAATTTTTCCAGCCCATTCCGACAACGTCAAAGATCCTTCACAGGGTTAGACCCCGGACATTTATTTCATAGCCGCCCATATTGGATTTTTAATTATACCATAATTTTCCTAGATTTACTGCTTTTTTAACCCAGTGACCATTTGTCTCTCATTTTTTTAGTCCTATAAGTTATTGAATACATTTTCTCCAAAAAGGCATGATAATTTGCATGGCTTCAACTTATTTATCATTTCTGACCATATATTGTTATTTTTGTATACCTCACATTCATAGCTCCCATATTGGGGTTTTTTAGCTTGATTTCATCATCTTCCCATTATTTTGCTGCTTTTTCAAACCGAAGGGTATTTTTTTCTTTTCCTTCATTATTCCAAAATTTCAATATAGAAACATATTAATTGCATGACTTCGACTTAATTTATCGTTTTCTTTCGTTAACTGAAAAAGTGGTTGACCGCGATGTACACACGCACGATTTTGCCTTAGGCTATCATGAAACAGCTGGTCATTGACGACCCTAAGACTGTAAGCATTAGACTACTTCGTAGCCCTTCGATTGAATGACCGGTCATTTCGTCTACTGTATTTCCCATGTTTTAGGGATGACCGTTTCAATATCAGTAATCCACTGATTAGTGTAAGACTCCATTTAACGATGTTTATTGTTGCAGATGGTTCGTAGTCCTTATATATTCATATAAGTATATTTTGTCCAGCATAGTCTAGCGGGAAAAAACTGAGTATCACAATGACAGAGTTGAAATATATACCTAATAATGGTTATTGCGCCAAACGAGTACTACTACAAGCATTACCCTCAGTAAATAATATTGACCTTTTATAACACATAATAACTCTCATTACATTCCTATCACGTTTCACAACATAAACATGATCTCGTAATGTTGGTAAGCAAAAATCTGTACTAGAACGAATTTTAGTACTTCAATATTGAACCTAAGAAAAAAAAGTTTGTGTGTCTCTGTGGTGTAATTGGTAGTGGACTGATTGTAAAACCACCAAAACACACTACGTGTGCTGACCCCACGTTTTCAGAAAGAGTCAAGGTGTGAAAAATGTTGACCTACGATGGTCCTAAAGGCATAGGACTAAGAAACACCGCGGGATCTCAAAACAGGAAAATCTGCCAAAACTGTTTTACGTATGGAAGACTCCAGACAAATTCCCTTCACTCTAAACATTGTGCCCTCTTTCTTCAAGATCACAGGAAGGCCTCCACTGGCATCCATCTAACATGCTTTGAATGCAGGAGATTCTGTGGCAAAATAATCTATTCAAAGGTAATTCCATGACTTTGGAAGTTTTAAGAGTTGACATAATAGTTGGTGAAACCAAATCATAAAACACCTTGTAAAGCGCCCACGACGCTGAACGAGTCAAACCAATAATTTGAGTATTTTCAACTTGAACCCATACAAGGTATGTGGCTTGGGTGTATCACATGGCATGAATATAAATATTTTCAGCTTGGACTCGGTGAGAAGGATTGCCACATACCTGCCGCACTTGATCAATATATTCCCCTCGTCTTAACACACCTTAACGACAACAACAGTGATGAAGATTTCTCAAAGCGCATATTTTAGCTTTCATACAACGACCCTCTCATATTTTGCGATATGTTTAGACGGCAATGATTTGTATGGAAGATAAAGGTCATCAAGGCTTGGGAATGGATATAACCATACTCATCCGCCATGTCACAGATGCGAAAGCTTAAGATAAAACAAAAATGCAAGCGCAACTCAGCATTCAATAATCTATAGTCAAAGGCTCAACGGTAAGTATCAAGACTCACTGAACGACTGGACAGCTCATTTACTTACACAGGATACATACGAACGAGACGCAGGAAAAACTGAACGAGAAACAACTGAAAAACCGCTGATGACGGACGCGAGACCACTGAATAACTGACACTGACAGAACGCTGAACGAAAAAATGGTTCCTATACCGAGCCACATAGTCTGGAGATCATAAATTACTGACACAAACCAACCCACTGAATGGCTGGATTCTGGACCGAATAGCTGGATTATATATCTATAGATTACATTATTCCGCAGAAAACACTGAAACGACTGAACGAACCAACGGTTGCATATAAACGAGCGACACGCTACATGACTTAACGAGCTAAATGACTGAAGAGCGAATACACTGGCAGCGGGTAGCTACTATAAACAAGCCAGCTTAACTGACAACTGAAGACGGTTGGTATAAAAACAGACTTCATGAGCCAACCGAAACAATCCTGTTATTTTGACACATTATGTGTTCACACCTTGTTTTCGGCGCGAAAAGACCCTTACGCTTAGGGAGGGGACTTTGTCCCGGGTTCCGGGGTTTCAATAGGGACCCTATTATTTTATGTGAAAACAAAATTACCTTCGGCGCATGTTCCTTTATAATTGGTTGTTCTTCTGATGACAAAGACCTCGACTTTTTTCACAAAGTGTCACATCATCACATCGTTCAGTGTTTTATACCAACCGTTGGCTCGTTCATCAACACTCGTTCAGTCATCAGCGTATAGGGAACCGGCGGCTCGGGCCTCGTTCAGTGTCTTATACCAACCCGTTGCCACCTTTCAGTGTTTTTAACACCTATATTCATTCATTCAGTTCAGTTTTCATAAAATGTTTCTCCTTCCTTTTCCTGAGACCTCGTTTGATTCTGTGTTCGTTCACTAATGAGCGTCCAGTCGTTATATCCAGTCTTTTATATTTCCGAAGGCGCAAATGCTTTAGCCTGTGACGATGTTCAAGTTTCCAAGAAAAGTCATCCATTATTAATAATGACAAGACGAGACTGATTATTGCTACTTAAAGCCATACAGACAGTGTAGTTCCAAACCCCTGTGTCACGAACCGGAGATTCCAATGATGTGAGCCCCAAGACGGTCTGTCTATTATGTTTTCCCATGTAAATTATACTGCAGAAATGCGCCTATTGTTTCAGACTAAATGGCGACAAGCCTCTACTCATCAAAACTAATCAAATAAACTAGATTTGCGCAATACGACGCAAAACCAAAAAAACCGGTTTGGTTGTTTTGAGTGGGTCGGTCTGGGTGTTCCAAAAAAAACGACATACGCCCGTCCCCCATTCGTTATCATACACAAGACAAATATTCCTGCACATAATTATATTATAAAGCCAATCATAATTTTTCGTCAAGAGTTTCACTTTTACGTGTTAAAAAAAAATCAATGGCGAACCGGTCAAAATTGGGATATGTTGGCAGGCCCGTCTCTGGTTTGTTTCACAACCGCGCTATTGATTGAAATCCGGTACTTACACACCCCGTGTAATGTATTCATCAGCACTGACAAGTAAAACAAAGAGACAAAACAACTCTGCCACAAAGATATGCCGTGGAAATATTTTAATTTTGAATTTGGAGTGTTTCCACTAAAAACACACTACTCTTTTAATTCTAAATTGTTAGAAGTAATGGTTGCAGGGCAACGCAAAACAATATTATGAACTTACTGTTCTCCAAGGTTTCAAGTGGGTGGAGACACTCGCCCGTAATGGTAATTGGCATACGTAAATTAGCTTTCTCCAATATATACTACAATAATATAAGAAATCCCTGTAAATGCCTGCACTTTTATCTATGCTATGATCTCATTTTAATTAAATCCTCTTCTTATGAAGAGATGTTATTTCGTGATTCTAAGCACCTTCTTTTGTTTATTCATGGTTTCACTAATATCCTTGAGAAAAATTTACAAAATTTGACTTGGATCCCGATCTTGCAGTTTGTGTTATTAGCAATTTCTTGTTTTCCCATGTTCCCATAGGCCACTGTTGCTGTAATTTCTTGTCCGTTTAACCGACAGAAAATACAAAATTGCGAATTTCTTCTTGACAGATACGAACGACCGCTTTGCACGCAAGACTTGGCAGACATGGATTACTAAGTCTAACTGTTCAGATGCTATAAAAATCTCAAACTTTTTTTTAGGTAAGTCGGGGGGACGAGCTTGTTGGATCACGAATGCCCCTTTATAGGATGCAGTGACTTCATCATCTCACATTTTTTCATTAAGTGATAATGCCTATACTTTTTTTCCACTGGGGTAAATTTAAACCGGGACGGAATTGGGACCGTCGAGGGGGAATTACCCTGTTATTTTTTTCGAAACTCACTGTGAGATGCACGAAACGGGCGGCTTAACGTCCCCTCCGAAGAACGGGGTATTATCATGGTTCAGTGCCCAAGTTCAATTGGAATTATATGGCGACGAATATCAGTTTTAATCAACGGCTCTTGTACGGATTAAATCCAGAATTTAGTACCCCGAATAAATCCCTGCAAGAGGTCCCGCCGGGATTTGAACCAGAGATCCTATGCACCAAAGGCCATTGTAGGGTATACTCTTCGCATCGTAGATTCTGTTTCCTAATTTCTAAAACCCTTATATTAAATACACTGCTTTTTGATTATGTCATAATACTGGCTTATTTTTGTTGGAAGCAATTCCCACCTCTCGATTATGCATTCCAGTTAATATTTGCAAAGGAATGCGGAACTGGTAAATGTGGCATGTGTCCACACGTAGTCTAGCATTGTCTATAATCAGATTATCATTTCCCTGTGCAAACTTGATACAAATCAAATAAATTTAGATTTGGTCTCAACAAGCAGAATGTACCGTAGGTACACTAAACAGGTACATTAATATCCGTTGTGCTTCCACCAGATCTTCAATTCACATTCAATTAAAACCACCTATCACGAATATGCGTGATGGCGGTTAATAGACACCCTCGTTGGTTCAAGGACTAGCCATCTCTCTGTACATTCTTTGCGATTTCTACCTGTATTCCTGTTGGTGTCAATAGCCAAAACTAAATAGTCTGTCAGTGGCATACCTCATTTGAATATTTTTGTTCTAATGCAAATTAATTAGTTCAATTTCTTGCATTCTTTGTTAACTTCTAAGACCAAACACATCCTCTCCGGTTTCCAAAAGAATGGTCAACGATTTCCATTGATATACAAGCAACGACAATGGAAACAGTGTACACAACACCTTGAACATGGGAATATCCTGCTATTGCGACATGGATGCCTCAGTGTATATATTGATTGGGTCCATATTTGTCCGCTTTCAATTGATACGCAACAAGTACCAACATGCTTAGTGTGACTGTATTTGAACCAGGATGTTAGGATATCATATTTTCCTGCGCTGTTTGGCTCTATGATGGAAATGACGAATTGTACCCACATGGTATAAGTTTCAGTATCATACTATGATTTACGATTACAAAAAAAAAAATCCCACAATACCATTATCATCCAATGTCCTTTATTTTCATACTTGCCTTGACTTATGATTGATGTCATTTTGGGAATATTTGTATTACTGTTTATACCGAAGAAAAGTCAGACAACTCGCGCTATCAACTTTGGGGATGTTTGTTACAAAATTCTTCGGTAGAACGATACTTTAAAATGGCAGTTATGAATCCGTAGAGGATGCGAACCTACGTACTCTAATAGCAAACTATTGCTAAAACAATTTTAAGCCACCGCTTGTTGAAACCCAGCATTATTTACCAGTGTAGTAGAGAAGTGTCTCTTCAAAATAATGCGCATCAACTGATCGATTCGTAAGGCAGACTAATTCAATTATTTAACTGGAGTATTGTTTTTAATGCTTGATTTTGAAAAAAAAAAAAAAAATCCTAACGCCACAGATGGTTCTCCCTTACATAGTAGTAGTTACAGAGCTTATAACTGCACTGTGAAAGCCACTTTGAATTTGAGACAAGGTACACCATTAATTTTATTTCTACGCTTTAAAAAGTTGGAAGATATTGAGAATTTTTGTAACATGGATCGTCACCCCTGGGTAAAATCACTATTGTCATTCTGTTGGTCTTTCACATTGTTGTTGTTTTCTACCTTCAGGTCCCTACCAAAGATGACCAGACACATTTTTAATGAGTTAAATGTCCATGGCAAATAGCCTCACCTCCAGGGACCCCAGATTTTACCGGAAGTGGCCAATATTTTGTATCGAGAAAGCAAGCTACTATTTTTCTCTTTACCCGGTCAAAATCGTAAGGCTTAAAAGATGTTTGGTTTGTTATGTTATAGCGAAAATGTGCTCCATTTTGGTCGAACCAATATTTACTTTACCTACTCTCAATATGGGATTACAAAATCACCGTTTTTAGCTCTCACTCAAAACGGGTTTGAAAATATCGGCGCGAACTTTACAGATAGGTTTTTGGGGTGAAGGCCATTCTATCAAGACGGAAACTTTATATAATACTAATATCGGCCATCCCCCTTAATATCTTTTTAATCATTTATCTGTCTGACAAGTCAACTAAAGTTGTTGAAAACTATCATTGGTGATTACACTGTCGGTGGCTTAAAATGATTCAAACAATCCCATCTGTTAACTTTGCCATTTAAAATTGCATGGGTACACGCTTCTTTACCCCCAACATAGTGGCCAATGGAAATGTTTTTCGAGTTCTATCTGAAGCATTTGTTGGTAGATTTTGTTTGCAGCAATATTAGTTCCTTGACAAATTATTTATTACTATAAATTGCCATTTCGTGGTAATTGTTGCTTATGTTTCCCCTAATGTGATTTTTAAGCAACCATTTTTTTTTTTATGAAATAACACCCCGCATTTTAAGATTCACCATAATTTTAATTCATAGAATATATGATGAATTTCCAAATTAATTTCTTTTTCATGCAAATGAACGAATGGCACTTTAGGTATGTGGTACAGGAGATGAAAATAATTCGTGACCAAGCAGGAAGTTTACTCTTGTTTCTATTTTGAAACGTGCCTTTGGCTTTGCCCAGAAAAAAAAGACTATGATCTCAACGAAATTTAAGATGGGCCCATTTCATATTTAAACATGACTTCAATGCAATAAGCAACCTTTTTACTTAAATGAATAGGAAAAAGGAGAATACAACAGCCCGGTGCTTTATCGATCATTAAAATCGCACGTGACATAGCGTCATTGAATGCAATAAATAAATACATGACACATGTATGGCATAGGTATAAAACTGAGTCAACTTTCGTCGTTTTCGGGCATTTTCCATTAATCGGCTTTGAGGCAGAAGTCGTGTCACTTGCCCGCCTGCTATTGTCATAGTATTTTCCTTACCCGGCCCTTTTCCATCTTTGAAGATAGCCTGTTCTTTATCAGTGCGTGTGTTATAAATGCAACACCTGATTGGGGCCTGTTACTACTACTGACATCCTAACGACAACGCGTCTTGGTCGATAATAGCAATGATTTTTAAAATGAAGTTGCCTCGTGTTAAGCTTAAAGGTAATGGTCTACATAAACTCTATAGTTTTTTTAATTATTGGTCCCAGAGACGTCATATTTGGAATATTTGACACGTCTGACGCAACTAGCTTATTTGCCAAAAAACTACAAAAATTCCAAGGTCATCTCATTTGCATTGTAAGGCGAACCATCTTGGATTTTTTTGTGTTGTTATCCCGGGTGCTCCTGCCTCCAAGCTTTTTTTTTATACCTTTATACGTAAAAAATAAGCCTAAACACGTTCATTTTCGGACTAACATGCCCCTTTTCAAATGTGTGTCCCATGTGCATTATTTAGGCCAAAAACATACAAAAAAACGTGAATGTTTCAAACTAAATTTGGATTGTTTGGGGAACAAAAGGCTATATCACTCCCTAAATTCCTGTATAGTTCTACTTTTATTCCAAATGCAACTTCATTCATTGCTTATTTTTTTTGAGATACGATACCGGGGAAATTTAAAAATGGCCATTTTGAGAAACAGCATTTGAAGTCTAGAAAAAAACTGTTTTTAATTATTAATGCAATTAGGCACAGGGTTACTGTTCAGAACTGATTTTAAGATCACAATTTAATTCCCCAATTTTCGGTGGTATTTTGCTTACATAAGACATTAAAATCATTTACGAGAATTGCCTGGGATTCCGACCTTTGATTTGGACCATACTTTTCTAACCCGTGTTCCAATAATTTTTGTGAAATAAAAAAAGCAGACAAGATAAGATAATGTCTTCTATGACACTAAATACTAAAAAGATTTAACTCAATAATAGTTGAAACTGAACGCTAGCTAAACGACTTTAGAAACTGCCCTTAATCCGCCCGTTCGAACCTCCCTAAGCATTCTTCGTAACGGGGGTTACTACCCCGTCAGATTTTTCTGTTAAAGTCTATAGGATTTGGCAACCACCACGTGATCGATTATGTCCCTATAGGCTTTGGTTTGATCGTAGTAAGGTTATGACTTGAAACTCAGAGCACCGGTTGTCTTCCATAGGGCGATACTTTGAACTTTATTTCACGCCTCTCATGCATTAGAGTGAAAAAATAAAAATCACACCAAACAAAACAAAAACACAAATTGACTGAGTGTACCTTATGGAAGAAAAATATATCACTAGGAAAAAATAATCCCTCCTTTTGGAGACTTCTCCCATCCCGAACACGTGATAGTAATAACTGCAATTGTTTGTACTTAAGAAATAGCTTATTCAAGGTACGTTGCATTCAACGCTATTCATTGCAAATTAATATTCATCGCTTTATTTAAAGGTTATTGTATGCAAATTTTAATTCACGCCATTTTGAAGAAGATATATTGCAGACGTATGTTTTCCTCGGCCACAATAGCACTTTTTAAAATTACCTCTATTATATTGCGATTGCATACTAATTGTTTATAAACAGCCTGTGCATTACCACCGTTGCATCAACCGTAACTAGGAGGCCCCAAAGCGGACCACCTCCCCCACTTTATGCCAAACCATCTACGATTTCTTATTTGTAAGGGCTTAATGACTTCATATACAATGTGCACGCCAGAACCACACCGATTTGTCCTCTGATATCTATCCTAGTCGCAGGTGTATTACCATTTTCAAGGGGATGGCCCGATTTAGGATATGAGTTTTCATCTTGATGAGATTGGCCTTCACTCCAACCACCTCATCTGTACAGTTTCGCAACCGATATTTCAATCCGTTTTGATTTGCGAGAGCTCAAAGCTGATTTTGTAAGCCCCATAAGAGTAACTGTGTAAATTAATATTGATCGCCCAAAATGTGGCACATTTTCGCTCATACTTCCAAACACAAACATCCTTTTGGCCCTAAGATTTCACAGGTAAATGATAAAAATAGTATGCTTTCTCTGATCCCAAATGTTGACTCACTCCGAAACCTCTGGGGCTCTGGTGAAAGGCCTATTATCGATCGGGCCATGACCCTTTTAAGAAATAATGGTGTACCTTGTCTCAATTTCCCAAGTGGCTTTCACATGAATGTAATATTGGTCTCACCACCACTTACTGTGTAAAGTGTAAACCATCCTGTGGCTTATGGATTTTTTATTTACGTCACATATCTTTCAAGGGGGTCATCGCACATCTCCCTATCTTCAAGCGGTAAATGCGTTTCCGCCCCTATTCGGAGTGATTTACTTTGTTCTGGTCACTGACTCTCTTTAAAGCAATGGTGTCCAGCTTACTTCAACTCTTAAAGGAGGGGGGGGGGGGGGGGTCATTACACTCATGTTTTTTCGCCGCGCCATTATTTAAAACGCTTTTACACTACCCGAAGATGTGTAATTGCCTAACTACCAGTGCGCTAAAAAGGGTGTATCAGATGACTCATATGACTACTCATTACAATTTACATCACACACAATTTTTGGTTTAAAAAAAAAAAAAAAACCCCACCAAATTAAAATTCATTTGAATTTTTTTATTTATTATAATTTTACACAAATTCAATTAGGATGTTTTTGTTTTTGTTGGTTTGTGATGATCGCCATCTGTGACTATTGTATATAAAGGTCATATGCCTTATCGACCTTTTTAATTTTTGCTTTTGTATTATCGGTCTGTTGCGCATCGAATCCTGAAGTTGTTCCAGTAAGTGAGCCTCAGCCTGCTTGACTCAATTCTCCATGAGTTGAGTTCACATAAAGACAATGCCATAGCTGTCTAATGTTGCTGTTCTTTAATGTGTGGAATCCTCAATACTCTCTAAAATCCTGAACATCGTTCCCCATGTGTCGATTCAAATTCTATGAAGGTTTTTATCCATTTTTTTAAATACAATGTGTGTATAATTTCCTCCAACATCCTTCTGAGTGGCCAAGATAATGGTACTGTCAGCGCCATGCCGCTGGAGCATTTTGTTTTGTTCTAACGAGACAGGTCCACTGTGAGGTCTGAAAGGATTTAGTATCAACTTATTCATAATTTTGACAGTGATCATGTTCGGCTATTGTATTAGTTCCCTAATTGGTTTGTTATTAGAATGACTTTTGAGCCCAGATTCCTGTTTGCTCGTTCGTAAGAATTCTTGTTGATGTTCGTGTAGACACGACAAACGAGAAAAAAAAATACCCGCATGTACTTAAAATGGAAATACTACAAAATGTCAACCGCTTTTCCCTCGCTCTATTACCTACACGACCTGCCATTCATGACATTGTAATGTGCCTGCTCAAACGCCAAAACATACACTTTAAAACGACCAATAAACGATACATCTGCTTGCATTTCAATACAAGTTAATTTGATGAATTTTCGTGAAACAAATGGTTTAAGCCGCTTCCACTATTGCCAAATTGAAGTTGAACAAAATAAAATGCCACGGGAATAGCGGGTGCTTGAATGTATATATCATACTATAATCCCCTGTTTGGGATTGGAACTTTAATTTTAACCATCATGTCCGATCATTGAGTTGCAGAATTGATTTAAAGGAGGGTTGAGTACAGGCCCTGCTTTCCATTTTCATAATACATGATCCAAAGACGCGTCATACGCTTGGATACATAGATGGGTATATTTCGAGAAGTACAAGAAACATTTTGGTGCTGGCCCAATGTCTGCCCCCGCGCACTGTCAGAATTATTACAAACATCCAAAAAATAGCCAAGAATTGGGAATAAATAACATTTTTTCCTAGCACAAAATGCTTGTGTAGTGACTTTTACTGAAAACTGAAATTGTATAAATAGTGATATCGTAAGTGTTGAATCAAGTTCACTTATCTTGTTCAAGTTAATGATCATCTCTAGTACCATCAATATGACCCTCATGATACTGAGTCAGTCAACAAAGAATTGTCAATCTTTCTGAATACTGTAATGATATATATAGGACCTTAGTATTACTCGAGCCCGTTTGGTGCAGTTCGCCACTGGCCTGATCTTTGATATTTAAACCCCACGTACAAAACACAGGAAAATAAAAACACTGAAATACAGTCTATCTCACACTGTATCATCATTTTACTTACACAAAAACTAACTTGTGTTTGCATAAATATTTATGTCATTTCCATCGACAACCCTAAGTAAGTTTGCACTGTTCAATCATTTGTAATTGCATGAAAAATTGGTTATGACCAAGGCTCTTCATGCTCAATACAGCAAAACTCCATGGCTGTCAAGTTATCCAACATATATAGCCCCCCCGCTCTCCCGCGCGGGCAATAAGCAACAATCTATAGTAGCTTATAGTGATTGACAAAAGTTTGGTATATAAGGGAGCGGTCATTATTTTATTGCCCCGGGGGGATGAGGATTCAACTTTTTTCCGGCAAAAGTTTTCGAGTTCCCCCGCCCCCCACGTTTTCCGTTCAAAAAATGATTGTCATGCTGATTTCCGATTTCCTTCCTTTCCCCATTTAAAAGTTCATGTTCCCCTCTCTTCTCATTGAGGAAAAATTTCACGTCCCCCCTCTCTCTTACAAAAAAATCGTCCCCCTCAAATCCTCCATCCCACTGCGTAAATAATGACCGCCCCCCGAAGTCCTCAGAAAAATTACCAGATGTCTATTGTCGGATGTAGTGTTGACAGTTTATATATTGCTTTCATCCTGATACATAAACAGTCCATAATTGAATGCAGCAGCCCTTGTGGGTTCTCGATATCATTATCCCTTTTAAATGGATGCATTATCCTGTAGATAATCATACAAACATTCTACTCTGGAATATGAGTACTTTTCGAGAATATTCTCATTTTAATCCATGCCTAAATATCACCTTACACTTTCTTTTCATGTCATTTCTACAAGTGATTTGTTTATATTGCTTTCCTCATCCTGATCATAAACATCGAATTGTTATAGCGCAGCCCTTTGGTTCTCTGATATCGTAGATGTTCTCTGTCAAATGGATGCATTAAGTCCTGTAGATAATGCCTACCAAACATCCTACTGGAATATGAGTAACTTTTCAGAGGAATATTCTCACTTTAACCATGGACCTAATATCACCTTACACTTTATATTTAATTCATTTCAGTAAAAAGTGATTTATATGCATTGCCTGAGTGTTGTATGGAAATGGAAGGTCTCATCACCAAATAAAATATTCTTCTGTATCCACAGATGTATGTATCTATGTTTAATATCATACACTTAGCAGAGCGGTATCTTGGCATAATTTTCACAATGTAGACCATTTGAAAAGTGATGAGTACGTCCTGAAACGCGCACTTCTGTAATTAGAACGTGGGTGGCTTTCTATTATGATCTTTTTCAGCACAAAAAGAAAGCGTATTCTTCCACATAATCAAGCGTTAATGTCATACACTAAGCAGAGCGGGAAATGATATAATTTATATAATTCCCCATAATTTTGATTATGTGGAACATTTCAAATTTGGTGAGTGCATGTTTAATAATTGAAGCGATTGTAATGAGGAGGATATTTTCTTCAATCTTTAATACCATACATTTAGCAGATCGGCAGAGTGCTATTTCTGATATTATGTAGAGCATTAAACCGCGGCATATCTAGCTATTTTTTGCAACACTGAATACTCAGGGGGTGACCTGGGAATAAAATATTAAGCATCCGAATACTATGCCTTTGTCAACGTAATGGATTTCTATGGCCATTCTCTTTTCATTGTTACCAAAATAAGTGCACCATATCAATGTCATTATCATGCCCGCGACGCAGCAAGTGCAAATGTCACTTTCCATAAACATACAGTACCAAAAACCTAGGGTAAGTCCAATTTGAAAAAAAAAAGCGTAAGAAGAGAGGGGAGCTATAGATAAGCACCCTCTTAGTAGGACGAGGGTTAAAATGTGGTGAGTACACGTTTTATTTATGAAGGTTGAGATGTGGGTAACTTTCAATTGTGACTTTCTTACATTATAGTTTCACTATGCATGTATGTGGTTAATCACATTAAACGCAGTTGAGCATGCAACCTTCTTAACAACCCACGTTATCACGGGCTTGCATGTAATGACCGATGCAAACATAAGCATAAATCATGAAAGCTGTAATAAACTTAGACGGTATAAAACAAATGCTTTAAAATCGGAAACATATCATTGATGCCACTTTAAAATGCTAACTTGGATTGCAGATACAATTATACACATGAGGTTAAAAGTTTAATTTTCTAATTGCATTTTGGTTTCAGTGAGCTGAACTACAAGATCTAAAATGGGTTTATCTCCAAAAGACCTTCTTTCGTTTTGCCGTATTGTACTTTATTGCACTTTTGAAAAATAACGGAGCGGACCCCTGCCTCGTTTTTAGGTCGACATTGCTCCTGGATCTAGCGAGAACGATAACACTACCTTCTTTTTTGCGGTGATCGTCAGGTAAAACGGACGTTTAAGCTAGGGATTTATAAAATATGAGCAATGTTCTATTGCAAAGTCTGCAATATGAGCATCATAGTACGGCCAGACCATAAGCTCAGACGAAATTCAAGATGGCTCATTCATATTTAAAGGTAGCTGAAGATGTAGCGTTGTCTCACTAAGTATGAAACAGATAGACTATCGCACTAATGTCCTGCAGATACACCCATCAAAATTATACGTGACAAAGGGTACTGAGACGGGATATATAGCATTACCCCTGTGAATAAATAATTACGACACGAAACATTGAACACGAAAATACTGGCGTTTTCCTTTAATTGGCTTTGGGCGCTTATCGTGTCACGGTGCTGTGTTTGCTGTTCTAATATTTGTATGATATTTTCTTTGCCGGTTCCCGATATTCACCTGTTTTGACAGTCTATTCCTTATCAATATTATGTGTTCATATAAATACAACACTGAATGAGCAATATTCAAAAGGGATATCTACGAAACGCCCTCCCCTGGGCGATATTACTAATGGAGTTTTAAAATGTGCTCTTTGATGGGGTGCGTATACACCCGGAGGTACAAATTGCAAGGATGTTAAAATACGTACTACGTACACGCATTTTCTTTCTCCTGTCAGTTATTTGAAATTCAGGTATATACTCAATTTTTAACGTTAATGATACCAGATCGTGTATACACTTTTATATCAATCAAATTGACCCTTTACTTTTTATAACAATTCGAACTATTATTATATTGGCAAATACTTCATATTTTGTCATTATATTGTAGGAGTTTATTTTATTTATACCTATATATATAGATATAACTGTTTTCATCTGATCATCTTTCGTAAATCGAAATTGCAAAGAATCATCTACACCCCCTAAAACAAAGTCATTCTTGCATAGGTTCTGTAATATTCATCGTCACACGGGAAACCGCGTAGTAGAAAAAATAATAATAATAATAATCTAAAATATCGCTATAATATAAAACAAGCAAACAAACAGCCACAGACAAAAACAAACTCGTTGGTTTTATTAAGAGCAGAAAACAGCTATCTTGTTGGAATCAAATCAATTCCTTCCTATCTCATCATTAGAGAATTTTGACTTATTTTAATCCACAATAATCTTGAAAAGACGTAGACAGAGTAATTTTGTAATTCAAATACACATGCAAATGTTAACCGCCCTTATTTCTGTTGCCGATATACAATTCCATCTCTCATTGTATTCGCGCCTGTGAATTGCGAGTATGTATTTCAACCTTCAGAAGTATAATTGACACATTTGATAATATTTGTATTATTTTTTAGAAAATGTCTTCACAATCAAAATTAGTGTTATGGCAGTTTTTTCTGATTTACCCCCATTCATGTTTAGCTGAGACATGTGCGTTGGTCTGAAGGACCGATTTTTTGTACTATCATCTGCATGACAGAACCGCTTGCGTTTTAATTAGCAGTAGTCGGTCAAACCTCTTATTACTTTTTGTGTAATTTTGGATTCTTTACCACCCTCTATGCAGGGAATATTATAAACTTGAAAATGGATGCGCATCTTCAATGCACTCAACACGTTAAGTTAATATAATCACTTGTGTACTTTCTATTCTCTTATTGATAGGGGTTCTCAAACACTACTGCACAAAGTAAAATTTTGACGGTCCCCTTTTCTAGACGTTGGTCGCTTTGGCCTCTATTATTTTACTCTGACATAATACTAATGCTAATCTGAATGTCGTTGATGGGCAGGAACCTCATATGTAACCCCTCCTCCAATGTCATATGCAAAACCACATATGTAAAATTGGGCCCCAGTGCTAAAATCCCATATGTGTCATTTTTGTCAAATTGATATTAAAATAAGTGGCAGTTTATTTCAGAACTGGGGTTAAATATGTATCTAATCTCTTTAGACATGAAAACTTTTGTTTGCAAGGCATTACATAAAATTAAGTTTTTGGTGTCTTCCTAAAGATGTGTTACATAGGAGTGAGGTTTTGCTCCTAAACGTCAAATGCACAGTGAGGTGTTTTTTTCCCGCCCAGCGACGATGTGTGGATTTTGTTGTTGCTCCAATTAACTATTTCGAAGTTAATGGTTTGCACTTATTCAATTGGTGGAAATAGTGAAAACCATCTTTTTTCTCTCTGTACTGGGACACTTCCCAAGGCCTGCAACCACACAAACCAACGGAGTATACTTTTAAAACACATGATGGATTCCTATGGCAAGTTTTTCATCTTGTTTTACAGAGGCGTTCCAGAAGTGATATGAGTCTCTATGGTGTCTTGAGTGTCATAATCAAATCATAATGCTTTGAATTTGACTGAATTGAAATATTTAGCAGTTGAATTTCATTATGTTTATTGTTTATATTGTTTCCTACTGCACATCTTCGATTCCCAAAAGTAGAAGAAGACAGAAACTCTCGAAGAATACATTTTTGTGCCATGAAAATCGGCAAAAGACGCTCAATAACGAACAACCTTTTACCACATGGGTCATGCCCTCATAGAAACTCCTGCTGTGATTATGGTAATGTGTACTTCTAATTGTGTGTCACTCTTATGAACGATTCTATAAAAAGGGGAGGATTTTTGCTGTATTTTGTCGTTTTTTTAGATTTGTTTGACTGTTTTTGCATTTTTATTTTGGAATTTGGTTTGTGTGGCTGATCTATTAATCTAAATTGATTAATGCGCCACAATCTCTTGTCTCTTCCTACTTAAAATTTTTTCTCATTTAACCCTCGCCCCAAGCCTTTTTGTAACAAGCTACCAAGGGAGTGGAGAATGGTAACCCAACCCTCCTCGAAAGGGCGTTATAAATCACTCGATTCTTACGATTTTGATACCAATGGTAGCTATGGCCTCCTCTCTCCATTGATACCAAAATAGAACACCTACTAGTATGGCTGGTTAATGGTGTCACATGACCTCATAAGTCCGCGAGCCGGCAAAATCGGCATTTACCACATAAAAAAAAATCAAAATCAAATGTGGTATTGGACTAGTTTTGTACTAGAGCATAGAGTTTTAGGCCCAGACTGTCATAATATTTTTCAAAAAGTACGTGCCGTTTATTACCCTTCGACTTTGACGGATACCCTAACCTCGGTGAATGTGTCACCTTCACATTGTTTTAGCTAAAATGAATCAGAGAAGGAATGGAGGATATTACCCAAAGTTTTGACTAAAGCTATACGCATGTTAGTCGCACCGGGTCCAAGTAAGGGGATGTAAACCCCCTTGTTATAGCTAGGATAATTGCAAGACAGGCTAAATTAGTATTTTCCCTTTTTAAATGATATTTTAGAGGGCGCACTCCAATCACTTTCGCTTCTGTCTTTTTCCTTAGACAGTCGTAAGCAGAACATGTTTTAAGAATATTCCAAAGGAAAGAGTGGAATACGAAAAAAATTGAAACCAGATTTAAATCCCTTCTACGTTGGTGAAAGTATCTGTTTTTAAGTGTTTATCTGTGAACACCCTTATGGCGCTGTGTTTGACTAACCAACTCTGCTTATAGAATTAGTGGCATTTAAATAAGCCTGGATTCTTTCAGAAACAAGAAGCTTAATCTTACAAGCGTTCATTGTTTAAAGAGTAATGACGTAATATACATGGAAGTACTGCAAACATCTCCAAGGTAGACAAGAAAAGACACCGATGCTAAGCATGCAATTCTAACAAACACTTTTAATCTATCGTGTCATTATTTTCGATGCTTACTGATCACCAAGCAGTGCTTCACAGACTATTTATTAAATGGAATTCAAGACGAAGAGTCAACTATACTTATAATCGTATCATATAGCAGCTTTCAATGTCGTTGTTAGATTGAAAACTGCACATAGCACGTTAGAAATTATACATTTTTTAAATTTAATAAGTCTCTTTGACTTTGCATTAGAGCATAGGTAATCCACTGTTACCACCGTCGCTAGGGAGGTGCCCTGCATCCTATAAACTTTCCTTGTTGTTTTGGGTAATTCCATTCAAATTTGTCATCCATATTAGACGGCCGTTCAGTTTGCAACTGTGGACTCGCACTCGTTCCACTTTTGAGAAATATGTTCGGGTAAAACGGTTTATGTTTATATTATTACTAATGCGTGCTGATGCTGGTATCGCGTAATCTTCATTAACTTTCTATAGAAATATGACTGACAGTAACAACTCTAAGACAATTTAAGAACTATGTTGTAATAGAATTAATCTCCCTAGACATAGCGTCAAGGAGTAACTATTTCCGGACAAGTTATTTTATATTTTAAAGGGAAGGGCCTTCAAGGTTTTTTTAATGTAACAATTACGTGTGACCGGACGGTTGTTGAAACCCGTCAATAATTTTGTTGTTACAAATCGATCGAATGATTTGTAACTTGGTATCGTTTTGAGCAAAGACTAATTTCGTGGGTTTGCCACCAACCCGTCCTCCATAACCCTGTTTAACTGAATTCCAACCTAACAAACTAATTAAACTAAAGCTGAAATTTTTTTCATCATCATAACAACACTCCCAAGAAATGTAATCTGTCAAATACCAATATCACATTTGCAAAGCAAACGAAGTATCACTTTAAAAAATTATTAAACCTTCCATGCACAGTAACTCTTCTACGTTCGTGTCCATTAAGTTCTCTCGTGTATTGGGTAATTACTAAGTTTATAAAGGCAGACTCTGTGTATCCCAGTGATGAACACATCCAATCTTCAAATAAAACGAACATGTCACATTTTGCAGTTCTCTGTGCGGTTATTTTGCAAGAGTTCCCTCTTCCCAGTCAATGGTACGTCCTATAGTTCGAAAAAAACCCTCGACAAGACCAACAATTCAAACATTACATTTGATATATCCAGTTTCAAGCACAGTCTCTGATGAATTTCAAGGCTACTTTAACATCTGCATGTCATGTCATTGATTGCTTAATGCAGCGTAGATTGCACCCGAGTGTCTGATATACATAGTATGATTGCACCCAGTGCCTGAAGTTTCCATACTGTAGCGAAAGTGAATTGCCATCTTTGTCCTCGGGGTGTTTTTATACCCTACTAACTATTTAAATTGGCTTATTTTATTCATTTAAATAATTTGTCGCTAATCACTCATTTCGATTGATAAACTAGGCTTGTTTCATACCACTTCCGTCTCCCACCCTTCGTTTCCCTTTTTCTATACATCCAAATTTTAATTCTATATACATACCCGCCATTATTTAGACATCGCTATTCATTAGATATCCCAATCTATACTTATATTATTTGAATCATCAAGTCTGACCTGGAATGGCCTACAACAGCTTGCTTTGCTCACAATCAAATAAAAAAATATGCCATACACTCAGACCATCTACCTAAGCGAGCCAATCTTCACTCGACAAAACTCTACTTTCGGCAGCGTCATTAACTAAGTCTTCAACAATGATTGCTACCTTTGTACCGTGTGGAACCTACAAAGATGGTTATAACTGATAGAAAAGTAAAATAGACAAACGAAAACCAACAACACAAAAACAACAATCATTAAGAATAAATACTACTTATCGAAGTCTCATTCAAAATACTACTTAAAGATATCATTCAAACTACTACTTATTGAAGTATCATGCAAAATACTACTTATCGAAGTATCATTCAAAATACTACTTATCGAAGTATCATTCAAAATACTACTTATCGAAGTATCATTCAAAATACTACTTATCGAAGTATCATTCAAAATACTACTTATCGAAGTATCATTCAAAATACTACTTATCGAAGCATCATTCAAATACTACGTATCGATCATTCAAAATACTACTTATCGAAGCATCATTCAAAATACCACTTATTGAAGCATCATTCAAAATACTACTTATCGAAGTATCATTTAAAATACTACTTATCGAAGTATCATTTAAAATACTACTTATCGAAGTATCATTCAAAATACTACTTATCGAAGTATCATTCAAAATACTACTTATCGAAGCATCATTCAAAATACCACTTATCGAAGTATCATTCAAAATACTACTTATCGAAGCATCATTCAAAATACTACTTATTGAAGCATCATTCAAAATACTACTTATCGAAGTATCCTTTAAATACTACTTATCGAAGTATCATTCGGTATTACTCGGAATAGTCATTTTATAACAGTAACAACGTCTTTCATTTGGTCATATGCTTTTGTGAAATTGACTGATATCCATGAAAGCATGGTTGGATGGTTGCAAATACTTTAAATAATACTATGCAGCATTTCAAAAAGACAATTGCATGAACTTTGCATTACACAATGCTTAAGGCGTCAAGAAACATCATCTCTTAAACCCTCGACTTAAAACTCAAACACCAGAATTTTGTAGTCAGGGCAATTGGCAATTAATTTACTAACTCGTGTTTCTTATAGCGCGTTTGATGTTGGCATCAGATTTGCATATAGGACGTTTTCAAGCGACAATCTAACATTTTGCGTGTTTGTGATATACAAGCCGTGCACAATTTAAAAAAGCAATACTTGGTTGCCAGGCCACTATAGGTTTGAAGGAAAGGAAAAGCATATGGAATTTGTTATGTGTTGTAAGATGGTAAGAGAGAACTGTTAGCTAATATCCTGAAAATCCATAGTAATAGTAGAGGAGGAGCTTGGACCCAGGACAAAAAATCGTTTACCCCTCACTACAGAGAAAGGTTGTTGAAACAGTTGGTAGTTAGTATGGACTTCTATATCAATGCAAGTTAGTTAGTATCCTCAAATGTGGTATCCACTTGCAATAGGGGCAAATGTAAGTTTACACAGGTGTCACCTTTTTAACATTGCTCCAAAAATGATGCAAGGGTAGGCCATTTGTTCGTCGGTCATAAGGATCCAAAAATGGATAGTTGTACCATCTAGACCGTAGGTTTGGGAGTTTAGCGGTAGGTTTAAAAATGGCTTAAAATGGTTCCCTAATAAAATAAGGAATAATAATAGCAGAGATTTATATAGGCCTTATGCTATTGGCCTCTAAGAGCTTTCACAAATGGTCGCTTGATCACTGTGGCCCAACCCTACCATAAACCATTTAGCATCATTTCAGGGATGCAGCAGACTCGGGATCAGCGCTTTTCCCTTATCAGCAAGCATACATCGAGTTAACCATCGCCGCCCGGGACCAGCTTCCCCCAAGTATCGCATGGTAAATAGGACACAGATGACGGTTCGTTCTTGTCATAGGGAAATACAAGATAACTAAGCTCAAATGGCTCGAACGCACGGCTAACGCATGGATGAGCATACAATGGAAGTCGAGCGCTTACCTGTTGAGTTCTTGTCCGCTCATAAAACCACTGACAAAATGTGTGATACACCTGTCAAGAATCTTGCCGTCCACTCTCGTGGAACCGTCTTACCCAGCTAAGACAAGGTACCCGGACGATAACACGTGGCTTATTTTTATTCTTTCTTCTTCTTATTTTCAAGGAGAGGTGTCATTAAGTTTATTAGCCAGGATTTCCAGATATTTTATCAACATAGCACCTTTCAAAAAGGTGGGAGGAACAAAAATGAACGAAGCGAAAGTTCTAGTAGCATAAATCTTCATTCAGAATCAGGTAAAGTCCACCAAATCAATTTAGACCCAGTTGTGATTAAAAACGACGCCAGCTTCTTGGTTTCTCTAGAAGGGTAGAAGGATGATAAATTCTTTGTGGCTGTCCACTGTTTTTCACAAGGTGCTTAAATCATTTATCTTTATTATTTTCATCAGTGTTCCTTATTCGAGCTTATTTAGTAGGTTAGGGAGAAAAGGCATTGTAATCCAATGATTAACCCCTCGTCACGAAGCCCATTTGTAACAAAACTCCCAGAGAGAGAATTGAGGGGGGGGGGGTGGTTCAACCCCTGTGATTTTGTTACTGAACACCCGATTTCCTATTAAATTGGTACCAAAGGATAGTTAGAGTTTCTTCTTTCCATTTGGTATCAAAACTAAGTACCAACATCCCAATTATGACGTCACATGACGTCCGTTGAGGAAAGTTCCGAAAATAATGACTATAGGGTGGAAAATTGATATTTCGCAATTTTAGCGACTCAAACACTTATTTATAGATATAAAATGATTGTTGTCATTATATAAAACTAGTAATTCCCATCAAGTAGAGTAAAATACCGCATTGAAAAATCTGATTTCCTAACCTTTTGGCGGAAATGAATTTTTCACTGTGCGTGTCTATGGAACTGGCATTGCGGAATGCGAACTTTATGATGTCATTGTGACGTTAATGCTACCGACATGTACTCGCTAGACATGGTACTTATTTTGGTATCAATGGAAAGATGCGGACCATATCTATCTATTGGTACCAAAATCAAGGTTGTGTGATGTTCCTTGTGTTGGTGTATGGCATGTTGGTACTTCTTTCCGAAGGGGGGGGGGGCTTGCCACCCCCTCCCCTATCCATCACTGGGGGATCCGACCTTGTATTGTCCCGATACCCCGTGAAATGTTTGTTTTTGGATGAAAAGGAGACGACATGTCCAAGTGACAATTACATTAAATAAGTTTGGCACCAAAAAAAAAGGGGGTTTTAGCAAGCCGGGGGAAAAACCGTGAAGGGGGTGGTAACCACCCCCCCCCTTTGTAGCCGAGGGTTCAGGGACGTTAGGGCACACTTTATTCCCTCCCGTTTTCCCCTCACCCCCCGGCTTGCCGTTTTTCCGTTGGCTAACCAAGGCTATGATCTTACTTTCTACAACCTTCGGGTCCTCTTCGACATAACAAAGTCTTCATATTCATTATCCCTACTGTTCATCCCTGAGGGCCTACAGGCTTTATGAATATTCATTTATCCAATTATGTAGTACTCCTATAGAAAACAAGGAAATGAATATTAATTAATTTAAATGATAATACGAGCTCATTATTCCTAATGAATCATGATGATGAGTGAATCAAATCGTTTCTATATTTCATGATTTTACAGGGAGGATAAGCATTTTTGTGTTTCATTTTGTGACTTTTCGATATGAAAATTTATTTTTTAGTGCGAAAATTAAGAATTAGCTAATTAAAGTGACGAAACTACACACACGATTTCCCGTGTCGTGCAAACAAAGTCGTAACTAACAGTTACGACTTTTTGTATTAACAAAAGTTCAATTTGAGTGCTGCACACAGCCGTAAGGCCCTAGCCTAATAACTCTGCAGTACAATTTGAGGCTTTAGACCTTCAAATATTATGAAGATGGTAGAGAAGACACACGATGGCTGTAGCGATAATAACTGTTTCTGAAAAATCTGAAACTTGCCGATTGGGATGAGTAGGGGTGTTCATTATTCCCAAGAACCAATTTGAAACCATTTGTTTCCTTACATGAATTTACAATTGAATATGAACCGAATAATGACCTACGACGTGCCTCCTTTGATATAATTGATTACTTTACCGATTGAAAAAACGCTTATAATTTGGGATAAAAGTCAAAGGTCTTACCTGTCAAACTGAACATGATCCCAATACATTGTCAAGGCCAGGGCGAATTCTCGGTCAGGGCATCATAGCATCGCTTTAAAAGGTATAACTTCAATATTTACTGACATTTAATGCTCTTTATTTATTTAACTTAGTAATTATCTACTATATTTATTTTTGTTGAAATTAGAACGAAATAGTCTCCGTAAAGGACCTCTACTGAGGGGCTCTACCGTAAACTCATGGGGAAAAGTACGTCATTTAGAATGACGTGATTTGATTTATAATCAATCTTGGCTGGCATATCAAAAGTTGCTTGATTTCATCACACTACTAATTTGGTTGTGGAAGCCATCAATTTGACAATGTGGAAGGAGTTTTCACGAAGCATTGGATGACTAAATGTAACGGTAACGGAGATTGGCGATGAATTATTTTCTGACATGTTAATAAATTATCTGATATGAAGTTAGACATCTTAAACAGCTTGCAAAAAAAGACATGGAAGCAAAAAAAAAAAAAAAAAAAAGCTGGGTGGCCTTCCAAAATGCAATTTTAAGCAATGGGGACTCATGTCTTTTACAATCTGGACTCAATGACCCATGCTAGAGCCATTATTTTGTTGTAGAATCTGAAACAAAACAGGTGTTATAGGGCCCTTTCCCCCATTCTCCATGGAGCTCTGTGTAAAACGAGATTTTTAAGAAAAAAAAAAATCTTATTTCCCTGCGCAATGACATTTCGTAAAATGATACAAAAGATGTAGATACTGGAATGAATATGCAATCGGTTCTCCAAACTATGTCGCTATTAATATTTTTCTGATTTTGTAATAATGAAGAGACTATTTAAAAAGGCCGTGAACAAAACAAATTAAACAACGAGAAGAACTCTGAAGTATTTTTATGGTATAAACGGTTACTGCATTCAGCAAAAAATAACGAGTGCCTAGCTGAATTTCTTTTCCACACGAAAGTCTATCCAGGCCAAGTCACTGGGACCAAATGAGTCATTCCCTATAAGCTTAGTTTAAATTAATTTAGGGAGAACGAGTCTCGTGATTGTCAATCGTGTTTTTCAAATGCTATTCGCATTGAAGGAAATCGAGTGGGTTCTAAACACTCGGACGATACGAACAGTGTTGGAAGGTTGCCTTGACTAAAAGACGACGTTGTACATACCGTATGAAGAAGAAACAATTCATGTCACTTTGGTATTCACGACTGAGTCTGGCGCGGTGCATTGGGGCCATTCAAAAACCAAAATGATTATTTAAGTTCAGACGGGGTTGTTTCAATACCAGCGTATCTGATAGTGGGTATCATGGTAAAATGATTACTGAAAATGGTTGCATGCTATATCTGGGAAAGCAGAGGGTAAGGTAGATCCGCAGGAAAACTGACATGTTAAAGGACGGAAGTACTCATGCAATAATGATTATCGAGAGGCATTCTTACAATAGTTATCAAAAATACCAGCTTGCGAATCGTTGCCCCAAACAACCGAAACAAAATTTAAAGGGGCTGTCGTATTCCACAACCTTGTCCCCCCCACTTTACCTAAAAAAAGTTGAGATTTTAATTCTCTGAACGTTAGCCTTAGTAATCTTAATGCCAATTAGTGTCGTATCTATAAGAAATTGCGTTTTATATTTTCTGTCCGCAAACGGACAGAAATAACAGCACAGTGCATATGGGACCGTGGTAAAAAGTAATTGCTAAAAAAACCGCAAGATCGGTATCAAACTTAAAATTTTGTGAATAGTTCCTCTCAAAGGAATTACTGTGACCAAGGAATAAAACAGAAGGTGCTGGAATCACGAAATGCACCCTTTAAATGCGTTTCCTTCGAAGGATAAAGCAAATCTTTTAAGAACGTTGGCGTGTGGTACTTACTAATTCACCTGAGTTTATGTAAGAAGGCATTTTTTATTCATTTCCAAAAAAAAAAAAAAATCGACTTTGCATCAGGTTGGTCGGGTCTTGGCCAAAAGGCTACGATTATAAACAGTAAAGGGCCGTTCACACTTCACTGCAATGCAGGTGCACTGAGTGCATTGCCCCAACAGAGTATCGCCAAGATTGCAATGCAGAGAGCTACTCCAACAAGGTTAAAATCGTTTTGTAACTGATTGATGTGGGGGTTGAATCAAAGGTTGCAGTAGAAGTGATCGTCGATATATCGGCATCCGTGCAGCAGAATTGAATGCGTTGCAGTTAAGAAGTATGAAACGCCTTAACACTCGTCAAACCAAGGATTTTTGTACTACGTTCACGCAAGGTGGGGGGTGGTCCCCCAGAATCGTAATTTAAAGACAAACATCATCTTGTTTGAATCAGTGGTAGCTAACAAGGTCCTTTCTTCAACTCAAAGTACGAACAATCAAGTTTTAACAACATGAGTCATGAGTGAAGTCATAACGGAGAGCTTATTTTTACGCAAATTTGTCAGAATCGCCAAAAGCGAGGGTTTTTTTTCGACCGTTGTGCCCATTTATGCAAGAAAATTGGGATTTATTGCAATTATTGGGTTTGTCCAAGTAAGCATACACATGTTATTACTTCTAAAATAATAAGAAAAAATACAAATATTTGCCTGACAGTAGCATCAGACTTACATAAAGTACAATTTTTTTGCATTTTACACAGTAAAGTATAGGAAGGTGGCAACCACACACCACCCCTTCCCATAGACTTTGACAGGGACGTCCCTGACCCCCATGAAGGTGGTGCCTCACTCAAATTTTTTCGCTTACAAATGGACCGCAAAGGAACCACATTAAAAACCTTAGATATATTCGTTTGCGTTTTTGGCGACAGGGGACTCATCCGTGGGGGGGGTTACCCCATTGATTGGACGAGGGTTGTAAGACTTATGAGACATATTCTAAACATTTCCTGGGATCTAACCTTCCTTCCAAGCAGTGAAATATTAACTTAAAATAATCACCTATTGCGAAAAAAAACAGAAACAAACATGCAGAGTACAGTAGAGTAGAGGTGAAATTTGAGAAAGTAGTTCTCGACGAATTGCGCTTAACAATTTCAATTATGTTTTCTAATCTTACCCTAGAATTGCACCACGTTATCAGCTGATTTTGTGTACAGTCTGTGTTTAGTTATTCAACCGTTTCCTTCGAATCAGGGGAAATTCCAATTAATTAAAGCTGAATGATTTGTCCAAACAACACTGGATTTGCAACCTTCATAATACAATGAAGAGCTTTGTATGGCAAAATATGAGTTACCTTATCTGCAGGATTTGAATATAGTGAGCAGCATTTAAAATATACTTTGGGAAGTAGGACCTTACTTTAGAAGACTGTGAGCAGTTCGGGTGTTCATAAGGTTTGATCTGCAGTTGTGATTTGACACAGAGCATTCCACAATTACGCCTTTGAATATCGACCGGAAAATATGTATTTGCCGCGGGACTAAGCCATAATGTGAATGACAATAGGCAAAAGTAGGGGTTGTGTCCTTCTTATTTAATGTTGCACTGTACCCCGCGAGAACGTATAGTGAAACAAATTACACAACAAATGGCTCATCATGTTAAACTCGATAGTACGTGCCTGTTGTTGTAAGCAGTTAAGTGTCGTTGCAAGTGGCAATTTCAAAATATAGGAGTTTCATAAAAACTAGTTGTCCTACTAGATTTGATATGATAGGGTCGTATCATATAAGCGGTCAGAATATGATATATATATGTGGATAGAAATCGTGAAAGGAATATCCAGAAATTCCTGGTTGGGGGCAGTCAAAGTGCCCCAAAACCGTAAACGGACAGATTTCAAAGCCACATTCTATGGGTACGTGCGAACAGATTAATTTTCTTCATAACCACCAAACTGCAAGGTCGGAATCAACTAAAAAAGTTGTGAATAAGCTTTTCTCAAGGATTCTATGAACAATGACTCTAAAAACCAAAATATGAGGAAATCACTAAATGCACCTTTAATAGAAAGATGAAGCAGAATACGGCAAAGATAAAAAAAAATAAAATTAATAATATCTGATCGTTATAATGTTTCGTTCATATTTAGGCTTGACAGTTTGGCAAGTTCACGCGGAGGTGAACGGAAAGGTTGGTCCAAGGCGGGTCTCTTTTTTTGTCTATTATATTCTGATTAATTAAAATAAAAGTTGACATTTACCAGAATGTATCTAAGAGGATATAGATAGTCATACGTCTCCACCGGTCAAGCTGAACACGATCCTCAACAAGATGATCAAACGAATACGTTTGCCTACGTCGCGATTTGACCAATAACCTAAAGGAGGGCTTGCATATCCAGTAAACAGGAATATTTTAGGTTTACACACCACTAACGTTACACGGGTCTATGGAAATGCAACTTTAGAGCACGTTTTTATTTCCCTTTAAAATCTCAAAGAGGAAATACAACAATAGAACACCACCAAAGTAATACAAGCTTTAAAACACCCAAATAAGCCCTTTAAACATATGGTGACCAGATTTTTTTTTTAGTTAAGAATCACCAAAACTCTCCCGACCTCGGACACAATGATTCTCTATAGTCGCCAAAAGCTCGTAATTTGCAAATCGATGTGAATTGATGAGCGCGGAGTTAAATTGCCTCAAATTCACTGCCCAAAGAACACTTAGTTGAGGAAGGAAAAAACATACCAGTTACCATGTCATGTGAGTTGCAACAAAGTCGTATCTGCATTTCATGATTTTTCCAGGGGAAAGCAGTTTGTGTTCATTCCTTTGTGACTTTTCAAATGAAAATAGGTTCTTACACACGATTAAAATGTATTTGTTAAATATCTTATAAATATTTAATTTCCCACTTAAGTCGACTAATTACGAGTGGCTAATAAAATGGCGTGTTACGTAACACACAACATGATTCGTGTCATTCGCCATACAAAGTAGTCGTATTACACCTTATAATAGGAGATTAGCTTGGACCAAATTCTCTGCAATAAATTGAGGACTGTGGACGTGGTGAAATAATATCAAATTAAGCGTAATGATCTATTTTCATAGTATATAAATAACTCAATTTCCGCCAAAAATGTCAGTACGACTTTATTGCACTTCACATGACGCATGTCAATCATGAAATTCCATCACAACTGCAGTAGTGCATTTTCAGATATTTTAAAGTTGTTAGTGGTCCAAGGGATCATGTCTTCAAAAGATATAATGTATTTAGCAGAAAGCAAGTGGTTGAAAGAACCCCAAAACATGGCGGAAGTCTGGTAAAGGTCTATATTTGAAAGACAATCTTCGAAAAGTATGATCACGAGTTAAAAGCGCTCGTTGTCTGTTATCGACTATTCAATTTTCTGAGCCAAAGGGGCCTCCAATTGCTTTATTATTGTTAATTCCAGTTAGCATATCTGGAAGTGCGGTGTTCATCACTTTGGTATATGTTAGCTAGATGGAGTCAATTGATAGTGTTGAACGAGTTTTCAAGAAGCATGGTCACCATTCAGGAAATGGTAAGGCAAATTTTAACAATCATTTTAGGGATTTTTAAAAAGTTAAGCGGTTGTCAAATGGAAGAGCGTTTATTTTCAAAAAAACTCACTCAGCACTTCCGACTCATTTTGAAAAAAAAAATCACCTACTATGTTGTTCATCAAAGGGTGGCCCCCTGATAACAACCATTATATTGTCCTCTCTTTTGTAGAAAGAACCATCCTTTTGTATGAAGATAATCACCAACATATAAAATTCCAGATGACTTGAATCGACATATCATTTCAATGCTGCGGTTAATTTATGGTCATAGCCATTTCGGATACTGAACAAAATGGGTTTGTTTTTTTTCGGTAATCGTTAAATAACCCATAATAATATAGCCTGTAGTGTTTTGATTTTTGTTTTTTTTGTTTATTTATTGCGCTTTGTAATCTTTATTTTTGTTTGTATGATATTGTTTTGTTGCTGCGGTGTGTGCTGATGTTATATTCATTTTGATGATTAAAGGTGCGTTACCTGATCGGACAACTTTGTTAACTTTGATAACCATACTGGTTTGTTTGACATCTCCGAAGCGTTTACAGTTTTAAATACCAGTGCTTCTAAACGTCTAGCCATCCAAGTACGTAGCCAAAGGCCGTAACTACCGGACATACGGTTTCTGTGCGAGCAGATCCGACAGAATAATATAGCTGTCTATAAAGGTACAACGCGACATTTTTTTTGTCTCGGTACGTCACAGAGTAAAATGACGTAGGTATCGCATACATGCCTATCATATTGCTATCATAACGGTATGTCACTTGGCAACGCATTACTGTTATGTCAATGTACTATCATGTAAGATAAAATATGTATCGGGCCATGGTCATCAGTTACTTAATATGACGTAATAAAAAAAAAAAGTACTTTGAAGAAAGATTCATCATGGGACTTTGTATCTTGAATCCATATTGAACGGAAGTCGAACGGACCGTTACAACATTAGATGCTCTATTCGGCCAGTAATAACTAAGCAAGGAAAAACTAATTTTCCCTGCTTTTAAGCATCGGACCTGATTAATTTGCAGATTTTAAATGATGTTTTACCCGCTACATATTAGGCTTAATAGAATGTTTTCAATGAATGAAAATCAATTAACTTGAAAATCGAAAATTTCAGCGGCCGAAGTGGCCGAAATTTATTTAATGCATCATTAGAATCTCAGAGAATATTTAGTGAAATATTATGAATTTATAAAGTTGCAACATTCATTATATAAGTGAATGCAACTTCATTTATTAACCTCCGTGGGTTTATCTTCAAACTGTAACACAACCGCCACGTTGTCGATCAACTCGAACTATTTTCATCGCGTTGATGTATGCATGAAACTCACCGTAAGTGACCAGTGTAACAATATTGGGTGGTTAAAAGTCAAAGGTTACTTTGGAGAAAATAGTTTTGTTTGTTTGTTTTTTCTATGGGTTGATTCTTTTTTGTAACCTTGGTGTACGAACGGCTATGTGGGGTTTTATGGCGTATTGTCCTTTAGTTAGGGTTACGTATAGTGGGCTGGGATTATGCCCTGGTGTTATAGCTAGGGTTACAGTAAGGCGTAGAGATTTAAGTTGGCCATTAGCGTACCGCTAACGCCCTTGGGGATATTTACAAACACCGTTATTGAAACTGCAGTTGTTGACAAGTTTAATGTATGTTTTCATGCAACCATGTATTGCATCTTAACACATAAAACCCTGAATTTGTACAACAGTTCAGCCAACAAAGCGTCAAGGACTTAGGTTAATTTTAGCATGATCATGAAAATCTTGTGGTTCCTTAAGCTTCTTGACCCACTTTTAATCCCTAAAGTACTGACATGTGTTGTATAGGGTAGATAGACACATTGCAATGCTTATTAGATTAGTTTTAAACACCTTATATCGTTCCCATTGCATAGCAGCAAAATTGTAAAATTTTGATTGCGTGAAATGATACTTACTCTGTCTATCTGAAATTTGAAAAGAGCCTCCACTGAATGTTGGCTTGGGTAACTTCCAAACTACAAAAAACATATCGATCACCTGGAACATATTGTAAGTGTAGAGAAAACACATTTTCAAGGCTTCTAACAATTAACTAAAATTTTCATCTCCAAACAGAAATACATAATGACCAGACTCCACACGCCAATCAAGTATTTCCGAACCTATGTCATTTTATTTAACCATGTTTGCCAGGACCCGCGATCGCACTACATTCAAACTGTTTTTTTTCCTTTAAAGTCTCTAGCTTTACAAATCCTTTTGTTTAAAAGACTTCACTCAATACCACAGTCCTTTCATTTTAACTTATTCCGAATACCTCTTACCGGCCCTCTTCTTCGAGTCATTTCCTTTTGTCACTGTTCCGTTCGACTCTACTCATTTGTTATCTTTGCAATTTTTTTTGTGTCTTTTCTCTTTCTTTCCTACAGCGATAAACGTTGACCCCCCAATCAGGACTGTGCGGGATATTCTAAGGTGTGTTTTACCCACCGGCTCGGGTTGCAACATTTTAAATGTCTTCGCTCTATGTAGTGGCAATTTTATTAATTATAATTTTTTAATTTTTTAGGTTTTTTCTTTTTTTAAAATCACATTATTAAAAGGATCCTTACTGAATTCACTTCCACAAGTTTGAAAAAATTTGGATGTTTTACATTATGTAAAAACAGTATAAAAAAAAGGAAGAGTTCCAGAGGGAAGGTGGCAGTTCGTGCAATTTCTGGAACAGAAAACCAAGGGGGGGGTGGGAACATCACTGACAGACATTTACACTGTATCCTAGTATGTTTTGCACCACAATTCAAAAGCATTCAGACCAGCATTAATGTGCATTGTATTTAGGCTTGTAGGAAGATATTGACTATGGAAAGTGAAAGATGGAGTAGAGGTAATTAGACATATTACAATGAGACAATGGTCGTGAGTGATGACAGCATGCTTTCAAGGTGGTAAATGCTGCAGTAATGTCGCATCAATTTTCCAGAAATGCCACGACCGGCCACCTCTTCCCTCTGGGAAACTTTTACTGTTTTTCCTGTTTTTACAGAATGTAAACATCCAAATTGTTTTCAACTGTGTGGAAGTGATTTCCGTAAGGGGCCTTTTCATATGTCTGAATACTTTTTTATGCAATAGGTCGCTTTAACCTTCTATTTTTTTGTTATTTCAGATTTGGAGGGGACCTGATTGTAAACGGATCCCGGAACAGCATGCAAGATTGTCTATTGGTCCTAACTTTTGATACGGAATTTTTTTTTCAGAATTACATTAAATGGAACTGTTCATGTAGTATAACATTCAATTATCAATCGTGTTGGGAAACATGTGTGATAAAAGTAGGTTAAATAACCTTGGATTCTCGGTGACTTTGTGTTAATTAGTTAAAAATGCATTACCACTCACTGTCAGTTTACGCTCTATAATCATTCATTATATTATAAAGCAACTCAAATTATGTAAAAGGAAGTATTCATCTATTTAATTGGTTTTGTCAGCAGACTAAAACCAACTTCATGTCACCACGGAGCAGCTATATGTATTTTTCATGACCCATAGTATTTATTTATGTATTAATTATATTTGTTATATTATTTACGATTTTCTACCCTCCTTTTTCAGAAAATGAGAGACATTACCATTATTAGTTATTAATATTATTATATATGAATATTCAAATGAATATTTATTATTGACTTATTTTTTATTCACTGCCTTCATCAATGACCAAATGAAAAAAATCTTACACTTTCAAATACATCAAAATATAGGGCTAAATGTACTTCTGAAGAAGCACCAATGTCAGCATGCAATGTTTCCATGACCTTTGACCACACCTACAATCCTCGCAAAAAGACTTGGAACACTTTAGAGACTGTAGTTATAAACGTTCCCCCACTCCCCCATGCAATGTTGAGAAACGACAATGCACTCGGCATCTCTCCAAGGTGTTACAACATTGAACGATGGGGAGAGGGGAAGGGAAAAGTAATACTTAAGGTACCAGCTTTCTCATAAAATCCATCACTACACTATTAACAAAAAACATGTGTGCGGTGTTCCAAGGACTTTTTGCGAGGATTGTAGTACTAGTGAACCTGTTAATTTGAACAGAGGGTTATTTTGAGTAAGTATAAGGCAGAAGATGTAACTTATAGATCTTCATAGAATGCCCCTTTAATCAGTGTATGTTGAATTTGATAATCTGTGTACACCCTATATAGGGCTTGTGTCAGTGCTTAATGGTTTTTCTAACCAACATTGGTGATCATAGCAATAATATATTTGAGACTGAAGGAATTTCTGAATTTCCAAAAAATACCCCTTTAATCAGCCAACACTGTCTTTCACCCCAATCTGTGTACACAATATAATGGTCCTTGAGTCAGAGGTTCTTCTAATTTAAGTGATCATAGCATTTATTTTGAGACCAAAGCAGCAATTTATAGATTTAATGAAGAATGCCCCTTTAATCGGCCTACATGACCTTTGACCCCAATGTGTTTACACCCTTATGGATCTTGGGTCAGTGGTTCTTCAGACCAACTTTGGTGACCATAGCAATTCATTTGAGGCAGAAAACGGAATTTATAGATTATCAAAGAATGCCCCTTTAATTGGCCTACACTGTCTTCCACCTCAATCTGTGTACACCCTATATGGGCCTTGGGTTAATGGTTCTTCTGACTGAAATTTGTGACCATAGCAATTGATTTATGGCAGAAAGAACTAGAACTAATTGCGCTCTTGCAAGAGCGCAAAAGTTAGGCGTTTGTGACCTTTGACCACAAAAGAGTGGGTCGTATGAAGAGGTCCCAATACAATTTTTTTTTTATTTTTCATGGAGATCTACAAGATGCACCATTCATATTTGCCATTTAACCCTGTTTTCATTTTTTACACATTAACTGTTTTTTACCCCTGTGACCCCAGGATGCCCTTTGATCTCAAACGGAGCACACCGATCCTAGATATATCTCATTATATAAGGTTTCATGAAATTTGGCATTTGAAGCATTTTGACCTTTGACCCCGAACATAGGTCCCACTGGGGTCACCAGAATTTTGGTTTACAATCTTTTATTACGGCCTCGTGTGATACATTTAGATGCCATTTGATGAACTCACGTTTAAATTTTTTTTACTACAACCTGAAGGTTGTGCCCTTTGTGACCTTTAGATGACTTTGACCCCAAACAAAGCACACCGCATACAGTTTGTGCCCAGGTCTTTTACCCTGAGCGATTTGTTTATTATAGGTCAAAGCGTGAGGAGTTACGGTTTAAGAAAGAACATAGGTAAATTTCAACTGCAAGATCCAACTTGCAACTCCATCAGCTACTTGAACTCACACAAATCGCAACTTAAATTTGCAAATTCAACTCCCAAATCACACATTTTAACTCAGACTTGCAATTTTCAGAATCGCAAACTCGTACTTACACCAACAACTTGCCTCGCATCTCGCAGATATCCACACCCTTATTGTCCAACTTTTCATGTTCCCAACCATGGGGCATGAGTCCCAAATAAAGGATAATGTTCCCGAACTATACTACTAATGTAATTTTATCACTTTTATATATCACCATTGTCAGAGTATGTACTCAACTTCAAACCAATTACCTGTAGGGAAGGGTGATATAAGCAATCAGGCCCATTGTTTTTTTGACAACAATTAGTTGTACAGTCGTCACTAGGGCAAATTTCAAATCGCAAAATCCCAACTTGCAATTGTCACCTCGCAAATTTTTAACTCACACTTGCATTCAGGAACTCACTCAACTCGCAACTCGCATATATCAACCACCCGTATTTGTCACGCTTACCGTGTTCACTGGTATCCTTTACTTCCCAAACCATGGTCATGAGTAAAAACTAGTGTAATTTTAGCACTTTATCACACATTGGCCAGTATCTCTTCAGACTCCAAAATAATAATTAGTAGCAGCCAAAGAGGAATTAATAGGCACATCCCCTAACGCTTCCAAACAACAAATATCAATGCCGACAATCACAGTGAAAAAATTTTAGTCTCTCTTTGCCAGTAAAATATGCCCTAGAGAGCGAGTTTGTATATAGCGCAATTCGACCAGGCACTAATTACAAAAAAATGCTTGGTGCAGGCAATCATACAAGCTCAATCACCTGTTGCAAGGTCCAAAGGCAGGTTTAAATGCCATTGCTTCTGTATTGTGGAAAGTGCCTAGGCTACAGCCTGCATAATCAATTTTTCTTAGGCTCTGCTAAAAACACTGTTATATCGCTGTTTCTGTTATTTTTTTTAAACTTTGTTTTAAACAACTCACGTGACCATCAATCTCAAACAAGGGCACACCCTAAGTACCCTGATGCCCTATCCATTACTTGTATAAATTTGTCGTTGCAGTTAGAAGGCGTTAACAACTATTTGAATTTGTAAGAAACCGGAAGAAAAACAAGAAAGAAATGCAACTAGAGCTAAATTGCTCTCTTGCAAGAGCGCGAAAGTTAGGCGTTG
>JAMKCH010068635.1:0-22604 GCA_023653785.1 Ophioderma brevispina
CCCACAAGTTTACTTTAAAACCACTTCAGCAGACTCACCATTGATCTTGAAACTCGCCTCCGCCGTTACTATGCCTAAGTCAACATCTGCTACATATGGAGGCCTTGTTTGGCTAATTGTTGGTTGGTATGCGCTTTCCCACGTTACTGTTAACGTTGGGATATTTTTACTACGGAAATAAACAGTGGTAATGTCGCCTTGAGGTGATTCCACGGTGGTAGTTCCATCTTGAAGATTCAGCTTGCCAAGTGAGGTCAATATGGTCGGAGTTTCGGAAACTTTAAGAAATTTTAAAGGCAAAACAAGCAGCATGAAAATTAAATATGTTTAAATAACAAATTGTTTTCTATTTCAGATTACAAATACCGTATCTTACTTGGTTTTACGATAATGAAATGGAAATTAAAATTTGAAGGTTCCGATCTTAGATTTTTTCTTGTTTAGACGTCAACAAAGAGACGTCAACACTTTTCGTGAGGTCATTTAATATGTTGCACTTCTGTGGTATTGATGGCTCTTTGTAGCACTGATATAAAACACAATTCTCCAAGCTTTTTTTTATAGCCAGCTGACTCATAGTTCACCAACAAAGGTAAACAATAGCGCACTCAATTCAGTTGAGTCTTCACGCAACATTAGTTTCACGGGTTATTCCGTTGTCGTCTATGGAGCTCGGACTATGGTTCCCGTAGACTATTATCTACTTTTACACTGGCGTGAAATATTTAAGAGTCCCACATATCAGAAAGTCCTACAACTCTTGGTTTTGGGGATTGGGCATCCTTGTCTCCGAAAACTATAAGCATGATTCAGAAACTGTGTGTCGGAGACATCATTTCTGAAAGCTAAAGTTAACTTTTACTTGGTGCGACCCACACTTTGTATTTTGGGGGACTCTCAAATTCATTTCACCTATCGCAAAATTCATGGTCCTCTCAGGAACCGTCCTAGGACCCTGTGGTACTGTGATGTAGTGTCCAAATGCATACATACGTATGATACTCTTACTTTAACCCGCGTCTGCCGCAGGGAGTGTGTGGGGGGGGGGGGTCTTCGGGCGTTTTCGCCTTACTAAAACCGCTTTCTTTTAGTGCCAAATTATTTACCACCGGGGTATAAGCAAGATACAGGGTGATCCCAAAGTGACGGATAGGGAGTGCCAAGCACCCCATTTGGGAGAGAAGTATCAACATTCTCAGTACGACACAGAAATAACACAGATACCTGATTTTGGTACCAATGGATAGCAATGGTCCATTGATACCAAATTGAGTACCAACATGCCTATAATTATGTCATAAATTTCGCATGTCAGCAAAACTGTAAATTCCCATAGTACACAGTATAGAATAAGACATTTAGAATATCCAATTTTCAAGCTTTCTCTTTTTTTACTTTTTACTTATGGCAACTAGAGCAACAAATTATCTGAATGAAAATAAACTTATCGATTCTGCGGTCCAGAAAGCCTTTATTCGGGAGATTAATGGTGTTGTTGAACACAATCAAGTTCTGTATGAACTCATTACTCACGCAAAAAAGAATAAACGAACGATTCATACAACCTTCTTTGACCTCGAAGATGCTTTTGGCTCAGTTCACCTTAAGCTTATTACTCACTCCGTAACAAATTCCGCTTTCCGTTAGTTTTCAGATTGAAAATCTCTATTCAAATCTTGAGGGCAGAGTCATTTGATCTTGCTGGGATTCTGTTGATTCCATTGAAAAAGATCCTCATAAATTTTGGGGCTCGTTTTTATCTTTTTCAGGAAAACAGGGGGGATTTTTGATTATGTCAATGAACACTTGGAGATCAGGCTTGTTAGAATTAATACAGGAATTTATGTTCTCCCTTCCAGCCGGTTTATCCTTACTGTTCATTACGAAAACCAACCTCCTGGCTCTTGATGCTATTGCTCATAGATATTTAAAATCATGATCAGGGCTTGCAAGATCCGCTGCCCCGGAAGTGCTTCATATCCCCCATCTTGCTGATATCAAATCAATCTACCAACTCTATTTGAAGTCGCATACATTGGCGCATTTTTCCTCCCGGTCCAAGGGCGATTCTAAAGTTAATGTTGCCCTCGACTCAAAAATTAAACGTGAGTTATGCTGGTGTCGCAAATTGTCCATCTATTGCTATGCTGAAAGTATGGTTGATGATTGTCACAGCAAGATGGAGAGTGTGACTTATAAACAAAACAAGTCCAAGATTACTATCTATTAAAGAGGAGGTTAGTGCCACATGGACTAACCATCTTAAGAGCCTTGCAATACAGGGTGATATGGTTCGTATCGTTTGAATCCACTGATCATCTTTGGAAATCCTTCATCTTTGACATGTTATGAAGTTCTTGTTAAATGCATTTTTGGATACCCTTCCTACCAAGGCAAGTCGTTGTGGTAAAAGGATCAATACAAAATGTAACTTATGAGGCATGAAAAAAACTTTGCACCATATCCTTAATAACTGTAAGTTTATGCTAGATCAAGGCCGCTATACCTGGCGCCATAATTCCCTGCTTCGTATATTTTTGGACAATTTGGAAAATTTATTGTGATCTTCCCGGTGCTTGCAAAATAGCAGGTACAACAATCCCACCTGACATTCTCCCTGTACAGCAGAGTCCTGATCTCGTTCTTGTCAATCGATCCACCAGTTCCATCATTCTCATGGAACTTACCATCCCTTTTGAGCATAATATCGCAAAAGCTCATGATCGAAAAAATTGAGAGATATTCTAGTCTCATGAATGATCTTTGTGATCGGGGCTATGATCCCCATCTGCTGTGTGTTGAGTTTGGCAATCGGGGTCTGATTATCAGGATAACAACGACAGAGTGCAAATCTTCTTTCCAGTGTGACTCCCAAAAGGAAGTTCATCAAACGCAAATTAAAACAAGGTTTAAAGTCTCTCAGTCGTTGTGCAATTGTTCCTCCTACACCATTTTTTTTGCAAAATATGATTCCGATTGGTCTCTCAGTGTGAGCTTTCAAAAATCTCATTGTCTTATCCAATGGTATCTTCTTAATACTCTTCGTGTGCTTCGTTTCTTCGTATACATTCCCATCCATCTTATTTTCTGTAGTGCATTGCACAATAACCTTTTTTGAATTCTTAAATGTTCTTAGATGGACAAAAGCTGGAACAAGTCAAGCAGTTTAAGTATCTTGGGAGCCTCCTGACAGAGAATGGGAAGAGCCAGACAGAAATAAGAGCAAGGATTGGAATGGCAAAGGATGCATTCAGCAAGAAGAAAGCCCTGCTTACAAAGAGCCTAAATAAAGTTGTTAAGAAGAGAATCATCAAGTCGTTGGTTTGGAGTGTGGCACTGTATGGAGCTGAGTCCTGGACTCTGATGAAAGGAGACACCAGAAGATTGGAAGCATTTGAAATGTGGGTGTGGAGAAGAGTGGAGAAAGTGAGCTGGAAAGACAGAAGGACAAATGAGGATGTATTAAACACAGTGGGAGAAGACAGATCCTTGATTAACACCATTAGGAACAGAAAGAAGAACTGGATTGGACATATAATGAGGTCTCCGGGACTAATGAAGGATGTTATTGAAGGAAGATTGGGAGGAAAGAAGCCTAGAGAAAGAAGAAGAATAGGAATGCTGCATGAACTGAAGGACAGACAGTCATATGCGGTGTTGAAAAGGAAGGCTGAGGACAGAAATAAGTGGAAGAATTGGGAGCCGTGAACCTGCCTTAGGGCAGAATACTAAGCAAGCAAGCAATAGTGGTTGACTTGTCTACAGTCCTGCGGAGTAACAGTGCAGAAGCTGGATTCCAGCATCTGCTCTCTGGACTTTTTATGTTCTTTTCATTGCTTTCTTATTATTGTATATTGATGATAAATGAAATAAAACTAGAATTTCGCGGTTCTCGGCTTTCGCGCTCGCTATATTCAAAGAATATAAGCTGTGGGCCGCCCCATGACCTTTGACCCTGGCATGTGACCTTTGATCTCATCAACATATGAGGGATCGCATGGTGCACCTATGACAAAAGTTTGGTTGCAATTGAACTTCAAGTTTTCAATTTAGATCAATTTTACATTTTTAACACATTTTTCAACTTGACCTCACATGAACTTTGACCTTTCAACATGACCTTTGACCTCATCAACATATGAGGGATCCCATTGTGCACCTATTCCAATTGAAGTTAAACTTTTCATTGAGGTTCAATTTTAAAAAAAACTTAACAAAATTTTTTGACAACACACAACAACACATGAAAAAACTTAACAATTTTTGACACACACACAAACACACATACATACACACGCACAACGGATTGCTAAGTGGTCCTGCCAGCTATAGCTGGCGGCCCACAAAAAATAAGAAACGACTAGTTTTATTTACTCAGAACGTTTTAGTGCTATAATTATGTTTTCAGTCAGTAAAATTGCGAAATATATCAATTTTCCACCATATATCCAGTATTTTCATACTTTCCTTCACTTGTGAATGTTGGTACTTATTTTGGCACCAATAAAAATAGCTATCATGTGATAATACATTTATAGGAATTGGATGTTTATTAACGAAATGGCAACCACCCCCCTAGGGAGTTTATTGCCAAAAAAAAGGCTCAGGTATACAAGGGGTTAAAAGAAAGGTACTTGGTTACTTAAAAGCAGGCCGAATCCGAGCAGTCCGCTGTAGGTTAGCGGTGAAAACCAAGTATGTAATACTGTATGGAATACTCCATGTTTCAACTACTGTATTGAGACCGTAGCATACTAGAATTAGTTATCGTAGCAGTGGTATGAAACTATGTTGTGCTAGACCCGTTTAGATAGAATTTTGTAACGGCATAAGTACCTATTTGAATATTGGACTTACTTTGCAAGCAATGCAATCCACTGAAACCAGTCCGGCACACACAGCTTTCAACAGCTCCACATACTCCTGGAAAACAGGCGTTGCTATCGGATCGCCACGAACATTGTTCTAGGATAAATTAATGTGTAAAACATAAAATTGTAAAAGGATTCAGACTTAAGTACGCTTAAAAACAAGATATAATCAAAATATTTTCAAAATGTATTAAAAGATTTAATGCTCAGAAACTGATATATTTAAGTAAATGGAATGATTCTTCACAAATCCAGGAAACATTTGTAGTACTCACTCAGATATTTCGACTATCCTATCAGGAGTCTTGTTCACTGTATGAATGGTGTATGAAAAAAATCAGAAGCTGGCAACACAATTTCGGCTTGGTGTTGCCGAATTTTATAGTTGCCTTTGGGTGATGACTTGGTCGTAGATCTAATTAAGCTTGCACGCCCCCTCGTCTTTGTTCACAGTGTGATTTCCCCCCGGCTAAAGGAAGCCACCGTGTAGTTTTGTCTTGTTCCTGGTAAATTCTTGGCCTCATCCCACTCTATGCCATGATTTTTGTCGGCTACATGTTAAGTGATGGCAGACTTAAAGGGGCATTTCGTGATCCACAGCCTCGTCCCCCCGACTTACCTCAAAAAAGCTGAGATTTTTATATCATCTGAACCGTTTACATTAGTAATCCATGTGTACCAAATCTTACATGCAAATTCGGTCGTATCTGTAAGAAATTCAAAATTTTGTATTTTCTGTCCGTAAACGGACAGAAATTATAGCACAGTGGCCTATGAGACCGTGGGAAACGAGCATTTGCTCATAACACAAAACCGCAAAGTCGGGATCACCTAAAAAGTTGTGAATAAGCTTTTCTCAAGGATATCTAGTGAAAAATGAATAAACGGAAGGTGCTGGAATCACGAAATGCACCTTTAAACGACACGTTAGTGGATGATTTTCTTTGAGCTCTGGTATAAGCGTTAGCGCATAATTTTTTAGTTTCATGTTTTGTTCTGAGAGTCTTGTTTGGAAGAGACAAGACTCTCGGAGCTTTGGGGCAGCTCTTACAAGGAATCTTACAAGCTTGATCAGATTTACGACTATGCAGTGAACAATACCATTCATGCAGGTGAAAAAGATCCGGATAGTATGATCGAATCGAAATATCTAAGCGAGTACTACAAATGTTTTCTTGGATTTTTGTGAGAATCATTCCATTACTTGATTAATGAAGAATCTATTTACCGATATGATATATTTTAGATTTGATCTTGAAATAAGGAATAGTTTTTGAGTTTCATTTTTGTGTTATGAGAGTCTTGTTTGGAAGAGACGTCCTGTTTTCCCAATATAGCTTTGGGGCAGCTTTTACAAGGAATCTCATAAACAACGTCGGCTGTCTGCAAGGTCGTTCGTTTGTCTTTTGGTTGAACAAGTAGATTTCTCAGTCTTATGGAGCTTCATGGACGTTTAGAAACCATGTTTCTTAAAAAATTCTGGACAGTTTTTCAGGGAGACCTTCACAATATGGGATGACGACAAGGCCTTTGTACACTCATTGTACCAGCTTGATCAGGTTTACCACCATGCAGTGATCAGACAGCGAACAAAACTCCTGAAAGGATCATCGAAATATCTGAGTGCGTACTACAAATGTTTTCCTGGATTTTTGTGAGAATTATTCCATTACTGGATTTATGAACAATCCTGATGAATCATCCATTTACCGGAATGATATATTTTACATTTGATCTTAAAATAAGGAATATTTTTTGACTGTTTCAAATGCTTAGTTACCAAAGTAGGGGGGAACAAGGTCACAAGCCCCATTGAATGCAATGGACGCTGACCTTCTGTGCTCCTACATCTGTAACTAAGTATTTGAGAGAGTCAAAACTATTTCTTATTTTAACGCTATGAAATATAAACTTTCCTCCTGGTATAAAAAAAAAAATCATTTTGATGGAGTAAAGTTGCGATCGGATTATCCCCCCTTTACCATAGACATTAGGACATTTCCCGAAAGAAAAAAACACCAAATATTTTCGATCACGGGATTGCAATAAGTGGTGTAATATACATCGTTTTTTGATATTTACTTTGCAAATCACATCCACGTATTAATCGATCAGTGTGCATTTCTAAGGGGTTAACGACATAAGATCAGGCCTTCAATATTTGTTTTGGATTCGGCGTAAGGCGTTAACCTTCCAAATTACTATTAAGCGACATGGTCCGATTAGAGGAGGAGCTAAGATCCTCGGCCTTATTTAAGGAATCGTTTACAACCTCACACTACAGAAAATGTTTGACACTTGGTAGTTATATGGACCCTCTACATGAATGCTAGGTGGTAGTACTCCCTCAATTGGTGGTATCCACTTTTCAATAGGGCCAATTTAAGTTTAACACATGGTCAAACTTTTAAAATGCCCCAATCATGTTGAAATGTATGAACATAATATATTGTCCAGCTAACCATAGGGATTCCAGAAATGTATAAGTTTGTACCACCTACACCATTGGTTTTGGAGTATAAGGTTAAAAATGGCTAATGGTAAAAAGGTCAAACTCAATTTGTACCGGGGTCAACATTAAAAGTTATCTGATTATGTTGTTAAAATACTTTGCAAGTTATTGCCTGAGGTAGAGACTGCTAAAAGGTATAATGTTTGTCTTGATGTGAAATGCTTACTTACGGAGATAAGGGGCAAAGAAGTCAACACCCATTGGGTATGTTGGACCTAATGACCTATTTTTGCCATAACATGTTAACTATGCATTGCAGATGGTAGAAACTATTCTTATTTTGAATCATAGAGCTAGATGAACAACTTACTATCAATATCACTTTTCAAAAAATTGGAGCAACTTCTGATTTTGACCCTGTACACTGAAATTGACCTTTTTTTTTTTTAATCCTTTTCCATTCTTTAACCCTAAACTCCAAAACCATTGGTCATAGATGGTACAACGATAATTTGTGGAATCGTTATGACTAGACGGATAATAGGCATACATTTCAACATTATTGCAGCATTTTAAAAGTTTACACCTTGTAAACTTAAATTGTCCGCCTATTGACCAAGTACACCACAATTGGAGAATACTGACCTACCATGCGTTGATATAGAGGGTCCCATACTAATTACCAAGGTCAAACCCTTTTCTGTAAGTGAGGGGTAAACGATGAATGTTTTTGACCTGGGTCCTATCTTCCTACACTAGATAATTGCTCAGCCATGTGTCGCAGTGATATAAATAAGGTATAAACATACTAGCACACCAACACGTTTCCTTTCCTTTCCTCCGCCTTCAATCACGTGTGCAAATACGCATTTCCAATCACACTCCACATCACCGTACTGCATTTCGCATAGCAGACATTCTATCAGAGACGCCGACTTACACGAGACGTATCTCACTTAGAATTGGTTTTGCAATTCACAACTGAAAGATACAAAATAAACACCATCAGATCATATACAGAGGGTATGAAGTCAAAGATAAGGTCACAACAATGAGGTTTTTATTTGACGCAAGTTTTTGGACCTTGTTTGACGCATACACAGTAGGTCACGAAGATGCGTTATCCATCGCATTTATCGGCCAAACGTTCTTTTTATACGTCCGGACGACATTTAAGCTGTTTAACGCCGTCTTACCAGCCTTTTGTAACAAACACGGTTTCTCAGGGGGGGGGGGGGGGGGTGGTTCCACTCCCCCTTGAGAATTCGTTATAAAGCAACACATGCTTAGATTTTTGATACCAATGAATACCTTGAGGTCCTCCTCTTTTTCTATTGATCCCAAAATAAGTACCAACATACCTAGTATGCGTCACAATGACGTCATCAAGAAGTCCGCGAGTCGGCAAAATTGGCATTTTTCAACAGAAAATAGGCGAAAAATCCAATTTTGCGCTAAAAACGGTAGGAATATCGGATTTCAATGCGGTTTTCAGCTCTAATTGATGGCATTTGGTCTATTCACATAAACATATCTGTTTTATGAAGAGCTCCATACGTGTGCATAATATTTTCACAATGCACATAAAATTATCCTTTGTGCAACCCCCCGCCCTTCCCTTCGACTTTGACGGCATACCTAACCCCGTGAAGGGCTACGCTTCATATTTTTTTCGCTAAATGAAACGACCGGAAAGTAGTAAAGCATGATTACCTAGATCTTTGTCGAAGTTTTTGGGCATTTTAGGCGCACGGAGCGAAGTACCACCCCAACCCCCCCCCCCCCTTGGTAAGACGAGGGTAATGGCGAGCAGAGTTCATATCAAGGTGTAATGACCAACATAGCGGGGTACCCCTCGTGAAGTTTGGGCGGAATCCAGGATGGGGGATTCATTATACATGGGTCAAAATGAAAAATGCTTGAATTTTGTGCTGTAAACTGTAACCAAGTGTAAATGTTTTTTATAATACGAGAAAAACAATTGTGGGTATAAGTCTCATTTCAGGGCTTGAACGCTCCTTTACAGTCTGAGTCTACCGTCGATGTTCTATATTCATATTTCCACCCAATTAAACATATTGTGGTAACTGCGGATGACTTAATTAGATTTATTCTAATCTATTCAAATTCCTTTGCAATTTGATCCAAATAGATGTAGGTTATTTGTACATGTTTCATTTTCCGGTGGTAACACTATGAGTTTCAATGTGCTCATCCACCAAGGACAAACGTTCATGGGTTGTACTTGTACATACATTGACATACTAACCTTACCTTGTGTTAAAATAATGTGTATCATATATCATATACCCTGTTACCATAAAAAGGGTGACCCAAACACCAGGGGAATAGGTATTTCTAATGCCATGGTGAAGAACATCTCCGAGGGATTGATATTTTACAAACGCATAGTGATTGCGCGTTAGTCCCTATCGACCGTGCTAATTTCAATGACAATTGTTTTTCTTGCGAATCTTTTCATGTCCATGGTCGGAGTATGCTTGAGCTCATTCAATTGCGTCTTCCCCTGCTCCAGTGTCATTTTACAGGTTTCAGCTTTTGAACCACCATAAAGGTTTTCATTTCGTATCAAATTGCTCTGTGTGCAGTGACCTCGTTTTCCAATTACGTAATACGTAACTGACAGAAAAACTCCCAGTTAACCCTCGTCTACCAGGGGGGGGGGGGGTTAGGGGTTGGTTAACCTAATGAACTCGCTCCGGTGCGCTAAAATGCCTAAAAACTTTCGTAACACTTCTAGGTAATCTTCTTTCATCCTTTCCGGTCATTTGAGCGAAAAGGGTATGCCGTCAAAGTCGAAGGGTATGGGGGGGTTGCCACCCCAAGGATATGTTATGGTGGTCATTTTTGAAATATATCACAGTATGGCTTTACAACTCTATGTTATGTAAACTAGCCAAATGTCATCCATTTTAGAGCTGAACACCGCGTGAAAATGCCGATATTCCCTGCTATTTTTACGCAAAACTGGATTTCGCCTATTTTCGGTCGAAATGCCAATTTTGCCGACTCGCGATCTTGATGACGTCCATTGTGACCTCATATGAGGTATGTTGGTACTTATTTTGGTATCAATAGAAAAGTAGGACCATATCTCCATTTGTTTCAAAATACTAAGCATCGGTGCTTTATAACAATTCCCCCCTTGGTAAAGCCCGTTTTAACAAAAAAAAAGGCTTGGTAAGACGAGGGTAAAGTAAAAACCTTGAAGAAAAAAATATGTACCAAAGAAGGGAGGATGAGAAGAAGAATCATTGGCAGATGAAGAACACTTTTGTTAGAAACGAAATCCATAACGATGGGAAACCATTAATAGACTTACCATTTTCCTATAGCTAATTAGCAGCTAGTTTGTAATTAGCTATTGCCATTATCCTGATCGACTTCCGCCATAAATAACAAGCACTCACTGGTAGTGATCTTTGTCCTTTAATTGTGCCACCATCTTCAGGAGCTCCAAGGCAAAGACTTCGCATCGGTGCATGAACACTCAAGGCAGCTTGCTGTTAATACATATAAAGGAGAGAATGGTAATTAGGTTTACTTTTATAACCTTTATGACTTATTTTGAGTCATTTGGAGGCTTTTCTTTTTTTTTCTGAATAGTATCATGGATAATTATGTTAGCTAAACCCGGATTTACAAGTGTCTAACCCTTGGGGAAATTAACGTCGCAAGGCCACCTATCACCAGTAACAAATACTCACATTGTGGCTCGTGCCGACAAAACGGCATGCAAAACTGAATATACACTATATATCACTAATTATTGACCACCACTGTATGCATCTTTGTAGGAATTGGTAAAGAGGTATTCTTAACCGACAACTACATCATAAAATATTTTACTACACAAATTTTGTGACAAATCACTTTTTGTCTCTCTCCCGAAATGAGAGATCTCGTCATCCTTAATGTCAAGCAGTCAGCATCTGGTCGGTATTTTGTCGTCTATGTCGTCCTGTGTATGTCCACAAAAAACGTTTTTCGTAACCCCCCCCCCCTCCCTTCGTTTTAAGACGAGGGAATAAGAGACTGGTCGAGTGTCAGAATCGTCGAACCATATCATACGGAGCAGAAAGCCCATATCTCGTTATAACATCATACACGCGGCGCAATTCTTTCCCCATTGTGTCTGCAGCCGACTATTTTGCAAGTAAAATCGAATGGAGCGAAGCATATGTGGCACAGTATGGTCCAGTTCATCCAACGACTTATGGAACAAGGTCCTGGTTTCGAGTCCGCTGAGGGCCAATGTGTTGTATCACTTGTGCAAGGCACTGTCCTAACCTTACTTGCTGCAGCATCCGGTGAAAATGGCCTTAGATTTCTACCAACCCAGGACAAATAACTTTGCATTAATAGCTAAAATTGATCATTGGTGAGAAGTTCATGAAAATACGTGAGACAAAGTTAAAGTGATGGCAATTGCATAAACCAACATTTTCCAAATGGCCGCCATTTTAAGGTAATAGCACTACTATGGCGAATTAGTGTCAAAATGTATGTTTTGTCTGGGTCAAGAGGTTAAATAATACAATTGCCAGAATTTGTTTTGATTCATGGGAATTAGACGGCTATTTTCTCCAATGGCGACATCTCACCTAAGAAAACCGTATATTCTTATTAATAACGTAAGAAGATGATTTTGGTGGTCAAAATGAGTGTTTTCTGGGGTCAAGGAGTCAATTAAAATTATTCTCAAAACTTGTAGATGAATATAAGTGGTGTTTTATTTGCATATGTTCCTGTTTTCCAAGATTGCCTAAGATTTTAAATACAAGTACCCAAAAGTGTTAGAGTTACTGCAATGTCAGGAAACGTAGCAAGTGATAAAATATTGTATCGGATGGAAAATTGCGGGCAATGTCCTGAAGGGTACTATTTTTATGTAGTAGAGTTATATAGGTTTATGTTTATTTGGAGCCCAGACATTGAATCGATCAAATTTGCCATCAATTGTCATGACCCGCCCTTATGCATATTCAGTAGATTCAATCAGTCATGTGGCCCGATGCCGCCAATCACCAGGTCGCCCACCTCATGGCTAACGACGTATTCTTTAGCGTGGCTCAGATTCTTCTTCGTATTCATTGCCAGTACGTCCACCTTTTGAAACCATGCAAGCTACAAGAATCGTTTAATTTTGCGCAAACGGCAAGTTTTGTGTGCTATTTAATTATTCCAGTTGTTACATATGTATTCAGGCATTACTAGGTTGTAGGAATAAATTAAGGGCCGTTGTGAATGAGTGTAAAATGCGAAATTTATCGAATGAATGGTGTCGTGTTGGATCTTGGTGATGGAATTCACGCTTTGAACATGAATTTATTCTGATAAATCATTTTTATTTATTTTTCGTCCAAATCACAAAACACCAAATTGATTAAATCATGCAATTTACCTTGGTATAGGATCATTTTTGGTAACATTATTTCCTTCCGGCTCTAGGTCATCAGAATTTTCAATTATACGAAACGAGCGGAAAGAGATCGCCCAGGTAATTGTACAAAATTAGTTTCAGGTGGGCAGTCTCCATATTTTTAATTGGAATCCCTGTTGTTGTGACCGAGAAGAAACGGGGGTCACGAATTTGCATACGAACTTGACCCCCATTGACTTGTACAGGGAATCTTGTTGTTTTGTTGTACGTGTAATATCCACAGGGTCCGGCCCTGATCATTTATTGCATATTCCTCCATTTTGGATTTTGAACCAATTCCTATATTGTGGATTTCGAACCAAAGATTGATTTTTTTTCGTTCACTACTTTCATATAAAACTGTCAATGGCTTGTCTTCCACTTAATTTCTTCTGATGACTATTCTTGTAAGCACTTAAAAACAATAGCTTCACGGCCACCATCTTGGATTTCACCAAATTTTGAAACAAGGACAAATTTTTTTCTTTTTTCTCAAATTTTCCAGCCCACAATTAATTCTGTGACATTATTTTCTTATAAGTTTAAAATGCTTGTCTTCGACTAGTTTATATTTTTGTTAATAAATGATCGAGCCGTCTATAAAAACGAAACCCTGTTGTAGTGAGCGTGAAGAAACGGTGTCACGTCATTTGCATACGAATTGACCCCCGTTGAATTGTACAGGGAATCGGGTTGGTTGACACTGTATATCCAATTCTGCCATAGGTTTGTTCAGGGTTGACCCGGTGAAGTGAGTTCGCCCCTGTATTCTCTTTAATAATCCTTGAGAAGTTGATAATCTTATTAATTATAATGCATTGAGGCTAGGGATATGGATGTGTTTATACTGTATTTATTTGGTATTACACGAATGTTGATGTATTTCACAGACTTGGGGTTTCTCTCATCCCCTCGCCTCGCATCTCGCGCGTTGAATATGGAGAGTATTGATATGCAAATTTGTTTCTGTGAGCAACTGTGCAGCACGCGCACTGGGTTAGGCTTCATTAGGGATAGCGTAGGCTACAAGATTATCCAAATTGAGATCGTTTTATATTATATCCGACTTAAATTATTAAATTATAACTTGAGGGACCAGGTTTTGACAATTGTTTTAAGTGAATGGAATCAGTAGGACTAATATCTCAAAATCCTTCTCTCTTGAAGTTGCAAACCTTGATTAAATGATAAATACACAATAATTAATTTTGCATTTGTGTTCCAAAATTATAGATCATTAAGGATCAGTCGTGGAATTAAGGTGATCAGATCATATTGGATTATTACTTTTCAAATGGCTTTGTGTTACGGAATAGGAATTAGAGCTAGATTTTTAAAGGTACTAAATCTCCCATGTTCCTTTATTGCGATCGTACCTTTGGTACACTCATGATAGTGTTTAGTTGAAATTTAATTAAGATATGAAAGGGGTATTAATCAAGTGCGTAACAGTTAAAGATGGTATTTCACACATAGAAAGCTTTTGTACAGTAAACACTTTATTATATGAATGTTGTTTATTATTATGTTGTTATTGATTGCCACTCACATCAATGCGTTTGGATAATAGTCGAGGGGGATTGATGTGAGAAAATAATTATGGCACTCATATATGTTGACCCATCACATCAAACCTACCGTTGTGGGAATTTGTGCATTTCAATCTATTAATTAAATTCTGCCTGAAACAACTAAAGAAATAAAAAGAAATTTAACCCTATTTTTCACATCATAAAATGTTAGTGGCTACACCCAATTTGTTACACATGAGAGGTATCATTTTAAAGCTGATAATATTGGCTTTGATGCAAACAAAAACCTCACTTGAACCTTGAGCCACAACTGGTAGCTTTTGATGTATGGGTCACATATATATATATGTATATATCTCTATATATATATATTCTATATATATAATTATATATATATATTATATATATTATATATATGTGTTTTATTGTGTGATATATTCAAATTGTGTGTTGATTGCCATGGGTTTGGGGAAGGCCGTTATTTCGATATAAGGCTATGGGCATTCCCTTCTATGCTGTTGTTTGTGGTCCCCATCGAGGGGCTAGGGGGAAACCAAGTGTAAATATTCATATAAATAAAATCATATAACCGTCTGTTCCGCAAACAAAAACTGACACAATTTCTTGAAATGACTAAAAATTCAGTTTAATTTATTTCCCCAATATCAGTGACCAATACGCACTAACTAGACTTCCCAGCAACCAATGGGCTATAAAGATATTCAAATTACCGCTCGGTATTCGTGTAGAAAAACACTTCAGATCCCTTTCATCTGGGAGTACAGGAACATTGTTTATATTGTCTCGCAGTTGAAAAGACTTCAGGTGTTACCACTCTCCTATGTTAGACGAAGTCTTTTTTATTGACGTAAGCACAAATACTTTATCCTCAGTCGCAAATAAAATAATCTTGAGCTTCGATAGTGCGTGTTCAATTAATTTTTGTCCATGTTTTTCATCATTTATTTGAAAAGTAAGAAAGACAAACAACCATCAGCCAAGAATGTTTTTGCTGGCAAGCTTGACCCCTAACAATTTTGTGCAGAATTGAAATCCGTAACTTTATATTGCTTAACTTCATTGGTATTCAATAGCTTCAATTTCCACCGCGCTTTCAGAAAAACTTGGGTCAACGACCTATATCATATCATAATGTAAACTGGTTAGTTATTGTCACGAGGACGGGTATTTTGTTACTCAACCCGATGTGATAACACCTGGCTATAACAATGGTCCCACATACCGGGCCATTGTAATATCTTTAGTTATGGTTTGCTGAAGGATATACATATCCATTGGTCACGGATATTATGAACGTAGAAATTGATGTGACATTTTAGTCATTTTAAGACAAATGTGCAGTTTCAATTGGGGCAAGACGTATGTCATGTGTTTAATAATTATCAATAATCTTACACCGGGTTTTGTCTTATTCCTTGAATGGACTACGGAATTTGTTAGAGCTTTATTTGGTCTACGCCCCATAGTCTAATAGGGTAATCACTTAATACAACTAAGCCGACAGATCACCACTGCGGACGTGTATTAATACACCCATACTAAAGTAGGTAGCGTGGTAGAGTTAGTAGCGTGGTATGTTATGTGTTAATAGTCCATATTGGTATCAATATTTTAAATTAGCAATAAAATAATCATTAAATGTAAACAGATAGCCACGCGCACGTGTATTAATACATGCAACTAACGTATAGTAGCGCTGGTATGTATGTTGTAATAGTCATGTTGGTTATCAATACTTTAGATAGCAATATAATTAAATCATTAAATGTAACAGCTAACCACCAACCACCGCGCACCTGTATTAATACATGCATAATAACGTAGTAGCGTGGTATTTTATGTGTTAATATCATGTGGTTATCAATATTTTAGATAGCCAATATAATTTTTAAAACCATAAATGTATCATATAGCCAACTGCGCACGTGGATTACAACATGCATATAACGTTAGTTGGCGTGGTATGTCAGGGGTAATAGTCCTGTTGGTTAAAATTTTAGATAGCAATATAATTAAACCAGAAGTGTAACAGATAGCCAACGCGCACGTGTATTAATACATCCAAACAAACGATAGTAGAGTTGGTTGGTAGTATGGGTAATAGTCAGGTGGTTATCAATTACTTTAGGATAGCAATATAATAAAACATTAAATGTTAACTGAATACACGACGCGCAAGTGTATTTAATACATGCATGCCTAAAGTAGTAGCGTGGAATGTTATGTGTTAATAGCATGTGGTTATAAATACACAATAATAAAGTAATCCGATGTCGGTCGGATGCATGGTAAGCTTGACTGCATTATCATGATATTCGCCAAAGCTCACACAGCTGGTAGCCCCCCAGACCATGCGCATAAATTTTTTTGAGGATAGCTAAAAGACTTAAATTTCAGGGTTAAAATGTAAAAGGAAAGGTTAGGTATGACGCCTAGGATCTGTATTGAGATGATGGTGTATGTTAACACTGTGTCAAGAACTAGTAACTTGTGAGATTTTCTTCACTTCATTGCCAGGTATGAGGCTGGATATCAACGTGATGTGGAGTTATCATAAATTGAGTTTGAGAACCAATCACATGCAAGCTGTGCCTTCTTTCTGGCCAAGGAGTACGGTTCTGTCCCGTGCAAACTTACCTGCGCTATACGATCCTAGAGCAAAGCCAAGAACAACACAAAAAGCCCTATACCGCCCTCTACAGTAGCACCAAGGCAATGTTATTCAAGATATCCATGTCTTGTTAGATTCAGGTTAAAAAATTTCTGCATCTGGACCCCCTAACCTTAAAGACAATCTCTCTCTACACACACACGCACACACATACACGGCATTGACATGCACACGCACGCTATGCGCGTACACACAAACACACACACACACAGTGATTGGCTAAGGCTGAGTATAGCTCATTCCCAGTGATCTAATAGATAATGAGATACCTTTTGTTAAAGTTAGACACAGTTGGACTCACCCATTTATGACTTGTTTGAAAGAATTATTTCCATTTTTGTAGTGGGGGATGCAGAAGGGCGGAAAGGCTAACTTCCCACAGGAAAATGTTTTGCAAGCGCAAAAATCAAGAAAAGTATGAAGAGATTGTCGGAAATCAGCTTTTTTACACCCGTCTAATTTCCCTTGATGGGATGAATTCATTCTAAGACTTGGACGAGGCTAGCGATTTTTTCATATAGACACATGGTGTGTAGAAGCTATTTTGACTGTCAATTTCAGATTCTACTTCCAGTTCACAATGTTAAAGGTTACTTTCCATGTCATGACCTGTTAAGGGAGGGTCACACCCAGGATCAATAAGCACATCAATTGGACCAATAAAATGTAGGGTCAAGGGTCAGTTAATTTTAGCCTGCCTTTTCGCATCAAATCCTTCAGGGGATTATTAACCTCCGTGCACAGCGGTTTGTTCTGCAGGGCGGAATATTACGCCCTCCGCAGTTCAAGTGGTTGAATGGGATTTTTCCCACAGGGACTAAGTCAGCAATGACAACTGTACAGCAGGCATGGCATATTGATAGTTTAACTTCCCTCGTCATATTAGTTTTATAATTTGGATTCCTGATCTCATTGGATGCATCGATCCTTGCAAATAGGCCTATCCAATCAACTTTTATATCGAAATGAATCATCTAATAGACCGGGAGATACCATCAATTTAATCTGATTTTTTCCCAGGTGTCTTGTTATGATATTGGTATAGGACATCCCTTGGTCCATCTGAAAAGCAAGCTTAAGTGTCGCGAGCGTGGAAGACGTGACGTCAGAGGTCAATGCCGCTCTAAATTTGGCATGTTTCTTCTTCACAACCTAGCAACTCTAGCGCTACTGATCCATATAAATAGTAACATAACAATTGGGTTCTCAATTTAAAGCAGAATAAAATATCTATTCGATGTACAATTTGGCGCAATAAAATTGAGCAGTAGCTATTTTAGCCCAAAAAGTGATGATTTTTTCAAACTTTTTTTGCTATTTTTTGCCTTACTGGCTGAATATAAATGAACATTTGTGCCAGGAAGCTATCAATTTTCTCCTTCATATTTTCGCCAAATTTGACCCTATATATATGCTACATCACCTGGAAGAAGTGTTTCCCTTCTATAATTTTTTTTTTTTTTTGCGTAATGGTATTGTAAGTTGACCAACGTCACAATTTCCGTATTTTAAAGACCCGATTTTTGCTACTGTTTAGGCTGTTTCCTCCTCCTCCGACCACCATAATTCCGATCGTTATATGCAGCAACCCTTCGAAAAATGTTTATAAATCTGTCATTCAGATGAATATGATAACTGGTGTTCTTAAATTGAATAAAATGTTCGTCGGCACCCATCAAAACCTTTCGGAGGTTTGTAGGACCTTAACGGTCTGCAATGGTTCTAAAATTTTGGAAGAAGTTTAATAATACCTTTCTCTTGAACCTCCAAGAAAACCCTTTGGTGAACCATTACGGTTCTAAAGGGTCTGATACCATTCTGGTTTCATTCAAATCCATTACGAGTCAACTCAGATTTCACTTATATCCCTGAATGCATATAACGTGCTGAATGACGCATAATGCAACTAAGATTGTCATAACATTGAGTAGAGAAATTCTTCCAAAGATATCATAAATGATCTTCTTGTGTCCCTCCTCCCAGGGCAGCAGCGGTGGCAGAACTGAGCATTTGGTAGATTTCATTCACACATCTAATTGGATTGTTAAATAAGTGACACTTTGGGCCTCTGTAAGTTCAGATTGCCGCAAAATGATGTAAATTTCAGCTACTGTCTGTCCAGTTACCTTAGATTTCCGGTTTTAATAAATTTTTTTCAAAAATAAGTTTTCGGAAAAAGTTATAAAATTGTTATTCATCATCGGAATAACAAGATCATTTAATTTCCAACTTCAAAAATCTTTGGATATTTTATCAATTTAGCAACATAACAACAATTATTCATTTACCCGATTTTTTTGGCCAATGACAAATCATCAATTTATTTCCGTCTCACCTCCAATTTAATCATATACAATTTGAGCTGCCACCTTAGGCGCTCAGGTCAGGTCTCATGAGTCATGATCTCTCTGGCGGGTTCGTCACAATGCCGTTTCTCACCGGGAGCTGGTCCCAAACCTTGCGATTGCCATTCTGGGAAGGCTAACAATACCAAGTTCTTCTGTGAAAACCTTACATTTAAGATACCAGTCACATGATAAGCGCAGAATTGCGTTTCGTGATGGTGGTTTTGTAGCATGAGCGGGCATAGCAGTATATCTTGAGGTGTGAAACCGTAATACTTAAATGGTTTTCTCGTGAAGATAGCATAACAAGGGGTCCTTGTCCTGTCATCCTACCATTCACAATTTGATGAATAGCAAACCTTATCTGGGGCTAGCTATATACTCGTGCGATTTCCTCTTGCTGAAACATACTCACCTACTTGCCCACCATTCCCGAGCAAGAACCTGGGAAATTACAACTGTCTGAAGGACGCTGATAACAACACTTGTGGAATTTTAAAAAGGCCTCTTTATCCTCTGCACCACTAACCCTGAAACTGTCCCTCATTGTCTCGTTGGGACAAATCCCTGTCTAGATCCTTGATGCTCAGAGACTCATCATAGCGTCAGCTAGCTGGCGCACTTGGTGCTTACTGAATCGGCAAAGGAGCATACTTGTTCCAGTGAAAACATGTTGAAAAACTGTTTCTATTATGCAACCTCAAATCAGGTAAAGTTGTCCATTGCTCTTTTTGCTTTGAAAGACAAAGGAGCTGAAATGGTGTGCCCGAACATTTCTCGATGCACAAAAGAAACAATGTAACGCTTTGAAAAGCCCTCATGATTCATCAAAAAAACCATTGATGAGCTGAGGATGGGAACACCTCTTCCGACGAGAAAGGCCATCAAAAAGCTGATGTCACAGTTGATGTGTGCTCTGAGGGATGCTATGTTTTAGTCCAGACCAGTATCCCCATTGCCTCAACTATTGGATGGTGTTGCTTAATTAGTATTGGAACGAACGTGCTACTTTAAAGATTCAGTACACATCATATGCAACAGGTTTGATGCGCCTCCAATCATGAAAGAATGGGTATCCGGGAAGACCACGACGGAGCGTTGGTGCAGGGCAAAAGAGGCCTTCAGTTTCCACAATTGATAGTTCCGCGTCCTCAAGGACAACGTTGCAGTTTTCTTGGAATGGGAATGGGCAGCAGATGAGTATTTCCACACTAGCAAAACACACTTTAATAAAATAATTAATATAACAGTCTTGATATAGCGCCTAATGCAGAGGCCTTAGTGCGCTTTACATAGAATAGAGCAATATAAAAAATATTCATACGACAATACAAACTAGAAAAATTCTAATGTTAAAACAAACCAATGATATACATCAATTATACACAATTTCAAAATAACTTTAAATTTAAAGTAGGAAATTCAAACCTATATATTGTGACCAACAGTGAGAGAAAAAGAGAAAAAACCCAGTGCCTCCCCATACTTAAAACCTATGGGGATACACCCTGATCGTCAAGCTGTGAGGTCTGTGGGTCTGTACCCCAAAGCGGACATCGTTAAGTCTGATCTTCCTGGATTAAGATGCCTCTAACCCTACCTAACTGATGAAAAAACAAATATCCTAGCCAAACCGGATGGATGAGTAAGAATAAGAAAAAGAAAGAAATAAAATTTCACAGGATGGTGATTGACGCATCAGAAACAGGATACATATCAGGAGCCAAAATGTTGTGTAAATAGGAATGTCTTCAGACGGGACTTGAAAATAGTTGCTGAATGAGATAAGCGGATACGGTTTAGGGAGTTTATTCCACAAATGAGCTGCTGCGTAAGCAAAAAATCTACCACCATAGAACTTTGTTGTGAGTTTGATGATTTACTCAGCTGGGAGCAAGAATATGATCTCAAGGTCTCGGTGGTGAATACAGCTGGATGAGCTCAGAGATATAGCCAGGTGAACATGCTGTGGATGGCCGTATAAGTGAGAAGTAGAATCTTAAAAAACTGCCCCTATGTTTAATTGGAAGCCAAGCCAGTTGGTAGAGAGCTGGTGTGGTATGGTCTCGTCGACGGATTTTAAGGACAGACGGCAGCTGCATTTTGAACTCGCGTGACCTTGGTCAATTCTCTTTCTGGAAGGCCATAAAGCAAGTAATTGCAGGACTCCAGCCTAGATGTAACAAAGGCGTGGACCAAACTGATGGTAGATTTTTCATCAAGGTACTGTCGAAGTGCCCAATTTCCTTATTGAGAGCCAGAGGCTTTGCATAAGCTGTGAAACATGATTGTATTCTAATGATGAGTCTAAGATGCACACCAAGTTCGTGCTTCAGCTGACGGATGTACAACAGAATTGCCAATGATCATAGTTGGCTTAGTTGCCGAGCCTAATCTACTAAAAATGAGGAGCGAAAGTAACAACATCTCCGTCTTTTGTCATTTAATATCAGTGGGTTTGGATTTACACAGGATCTGATGTCTGCAAGATTCGGTGATGGCAAGATATCCAAACTGATTGCTGAGTGACGAAATCGGCTGAGAGTTGCTAGCCAATCTACTAAAATGCGAGCGAAAGTACAACATCTCCGTCTTCTTGTCATTTATATCAGCTTGTTGGATTTACACCAGGATCTGATGTCTGCAAGATTTCGGGGATGGCAAAGATATCCAACTGATTACTGATTGACGAAATCACACAATGCACCTGATTTATTCTTTGCCTTGATAGACCTAGCATTCCAGGTAGCAAACGCGACTTCACTTTTGGGTTAAGATTGTTAACTATTGGACCTTAATTAAGTTACTTTATTATGTGTTACCTGATTGACACTTGTTGGATTTTCTGATGCAAAGTCCTCGTAGCAATCCTACGTTTTTTGTGCTTGCCACCACGGCTCCCACGGAAATGAATGCACCCAGGGTACAAGTTGATGGTATCCAAAAACGAATAAAATATTACAAGAATTTCACAAGCAATTTAGTGATTATGGATTTACTATAGATGCACAACAAGATGTGCAGTGGGCTGCAGTTCGTGGATCAGCGACACAAAAGACCTAAATTGGAAATTTAAAACACAAATTGTGCACAATTTAGTTCAACACGGCCAATGGTTTAGCCAGGGGGAGGTGAGAATCTGCTGACCCAGGGCAAATTGTCCACCCTGAAATGGAGGTTGTGAGTCAGTTCAGATAAGCTCGGACCAGAGGGTATATGGATGGATGAGGTAAAAATAACAATTAAATCTTACACAACTCTATACACGT
>JAMKCH010068637.1:0-13902 GCA_023653785.1 Ophioderma brevispina
TGAGGGCCTTCATGTCGATAGTCTCGTTTGTGTGGGTAATTATAAGAAACGTTGCTGGCCAAGTTAAATTCTCTTATTAAATTCAAGGGTATGGAATGATACAAGACTAATGCGAGACTAAGATACTGTTGATATCATGCCGAAAAGCAAAACTACGGAGAGAAAAATCACTTGGCCAAGACGTTTCTAAAATCTCCCAAAACAAGATATACATTTAGACTTTACAAAATCTGTACTCTTTAAAGACTTTTAACAAGCATTACGCATCGTAGTAGTTTTTACACCTTCAGTAAAATTTAAAGAGAGAAACTGCACGGTAGAGATTGCGAGCAGCAGAGCTTTCATATGGAGTTTGTTTTTGTTTAGTGACAGCTCCGACAATCATATAAGTCCCAAAATCGCATGCCATCAGTCTGTGATCAGATAACCTAAATGTGATCAGCAAAATAACTGATCTTGGGACGAGTGGATATCATCATTTGCTGGGAGATGATACACAACCAGAAGCATGGACTTCACAGAGGTATCGCCCCCCCCCCTCGTAGATGTCTTCCGGTGACCCATCTTCCCACCAGAATGTATTTTCTGTGACAAACGGAGCATTTAAAGGCGTTACCCACAAACGCACCCTCAAGTATACTCCTCTTGGAAGAGCAAGGGGAGTCACGGGGCCCAGAAAATGGGTTGGTCAACTTTATCGGTGTCAAGATGCGCGCTCCTTCGTATAGTCAGCAGGCTTCTATGAGTCCAGACCTTCCTTGGGCCTCAACCAGTCGACAACATGGAGCTGGCGTCTGAGAAATAAATACCTGTTGACCATATCCGTTCCTCTGCATCGTAATAGCTTGTAAAGATACCCTTACAGTTAAGCGCAAAGTTTTAAACATTCTATGGGCAAGACCTTACCGTGCAGTGCAGATGACCATTGGAAATCTGTCTCAGATATATATGTTTCACAAAAGCAGCATCTCGCCGATTCTGCACCGGTTTTGGCCACCGACAGTGTTTTGATTTTGTTTTGATTATTAACAAAAAAAAACAGCCCTAGACAGGCTCTTGAGGTCAAAGAATCAACATAGGACTCAACATAGACCTCAAATTATGCAGAAGACAACATCATAGTCCACTTCGAAAATGGATAACTTGAATAAAATCTCTACTATGTCCATGGCAGCAACATTGTCAACAGTGGTGCAGGGATCACGATACAGTAAGTGCAAACGGAGTCGAACGCCATAGGTAATCATTCTGCCGGGGGTAGATGAGTTGCAGGGTCAGCTTAACTTGAAAATCAACAGACCAAAAATTCCCCCACCATTTCACTCCACGCACATTGGCCCAAGGTTTCCTGATGCTCATCATTCACACCATTTTGAGAATGAAACAATCTATATATACAACCAAGCAAGAATATTTTGTATACTTTTTCTCAGTTTATTGCAGCAGGCAAGATACCCTGCCTGGATTAGGACCTTCATCTCTGCACTGGGACTAACCCCCCAGAAAATCATAAATCGAGGGTCCTGTGGACTCATGGAAAGCCTGCAAAATACGCGACGAAGGAGAGCAACACCTTGACACATGTCAATGTTCAGGATTGTCATCTTGGTGCAATATCCTTAGAAACAGTGTTCCAAATGCAACTGTACTTATTTGTGATCTACCTTTGTAACGGAGATATGGTCTTTCATTGGGGGGGTCATTCTGTAGCGTTTCAGCAGGTTCTCAGAGCGATAGTATTTGTTTTTCAATCACACACACACACACCCACACCCACCCATACACACCACACACCCACACACAAGCAAGGGTACAAGATAACAGCAAGATCTCACTCTGTTTTGAAGATATTAAAAAGATCCAATGTCCTCCAAATCTTAAAAAATGCTTTCTGGTTGGCGGCTGGCATCGACATAGTCGTTCTATGTGCCTCCTTGATCCGACTATCGACATTAAAGGTCCTAATTTGCATATCTTAGGATTTGCAGGTGAACATGTTATTGACACATGAACATAAATTCTGCGTACCTTTTAATTAACCCTCGACATAAAACATAGATTCGTCTCTTTGTGGGCGGGTATATTGATATTGGCCAGAATACCCAAATAGGATTTTTTAGCTAATGGCGACCCTAAATTGCATAGATTAAATGTGCACAGGAAAAAGACATCTAGTAATTTTCAAAATGGTTCCATCTTGATTTTTTGGACCCTCAAAAAACATAGGTCCAGTCCATCTCATTTGTTTCATTCAACATACTATTGTTGAGCTAGATCGAAAAGATTTTTACTAATGGCTACCTATTTGCATATTACGTCCATCATCGGGTACATCTTTTAATTTTTCAAAATGGTTCCATCTTGATCTTTGACCCTCAAAACACAGATCATCATCTTATTTGTGGTCATTTTAAAATATATGTTTATTAATCACAGTATTGGTTGAATAGATCGAAAATTGTATTCTCGCTAATGGCGACCACTAATTTGCATATTACGTCATCATGGGGGACATCTGGTAATTGTCAAATGGTTCCATCTTGATCTTTGACCCGCGAAACATAGGTCCAGTCACCTCATTTGGTCATTATTATCAACAGTAGTGGGCTGAGATATTCGAAAATTTGATTTTTCTGTAATGGCTCCTAATTTGCATAAATTTTGCATAAAAATGATACTGGGACACTTTTTGATTTTTTAGCATAGCTAATCGCATTTTTCTACGCAGTTTTCTTCTGATATAGTGGACATTGATTAGAAGTTTATTTCAGGGGGGTGCCAACACCCCTTCTCCCACTAGACTATGTTGGGCGCGGATATGTCCCCAGTCGCCGTTGCTTGATTGTTTGATGTTTGGGTTGCCAGAGGCAAAAGGCTAAACCGTTTCACGATTCCTTCACGCACACCCCCACCTCTGCACGCGAACAGCGCGGTCCCCAGGCCCAAGTCTAGCACTGCAATATATCCAGGGATGTAAGAAGATTATGGGCTGGACTGGTACCGGTGGCCAGTGGTGGACATTCCATGGTAAAAGCGAGAGACCTTTTCATCTGGATCGTAGCATCAAATGACTGTTATTTCAGGATTTACCCATCAGTGTAAGCTTCAGGATGCACTCATTACAGTTGAACGTTGGCACCGTGACTTGGAATTATTTGAGAGCCTTTGGTGAGAAAATAAACCCCACACCTCATGTACCTGTATTTTTCTTATTCTCCGGCGGATAAAGGCTGTAATAAGTGCATAGCCATGGATATTTCCATAGTAGATGTTTGCTGGCACAATGTGGTGTGCAGTGTGCAGATGACATCAAATCAACAGTGTGCTTCACGTAACAAGTTCTTCCCCTTTCTTGGCTGTTGTTTGATAGTGTCTGGCGTTGTATTGTGCTGATGATGAAAGAAGCATTACGTTTAACAAAGTTGTCCATGCATCTTTTGTCATATAGGGTTGTTTGGACCCTTCAGTAGGGCTTTAGGACCAACCATTCATCAGGAGTTGGTAGAGACCAATTAGAGACCAAGTGTTGACTCAGCGAAAGCACAGACTTCAATCAGGCTTTAACCCTGCTGATGCTACGTTGTAAACAATTCAGCTGTCAATGAGATAAATAGTAGCTGGATTCGCCAGGTTTCCAGCACACTCTGGGGGGGATGTCCAGCCTTTGGCCGTTCACGGTGTTTTGTTGGTCACGCGGCAACAACATCAGGATTCAATATACAGAACATCACAAAATGGGTAGGAACCATATGGAGCTTTATGTTGCTCAGAAGTTCAAATATTGGGCGAAGAATATATTAAAAATGGCGACCATTTTGAAATTGAAGGTGGCCACCTGAAGAAAACAATATATGACTTTCTGAATGTAATAAATGCATTGCTTGACATTACAAACATGGGTATTGCTACCAAATGGAGCCTTTTATGTTGCTCAGAAGTCCAGATATTGGGCAAAGTATATATTAAAAGTGGCGGCCATTTTGAAATTCAAGTTGGCCGCCGGAAGGAAAAAATCTGTGACTTTTCGAATTTTCGGATGTAATATTTGTGTTCCTTGACATCACAAACATGTGTATTGCCGTCAACTTTAGCCTTCTATGTTGCTCAGAAGTTCAGATATAGAGCAAAATATGTTGAAAATGGCGCCCATTTTGAAATTCAAGATGTCCGCCTGAAGGAAACAATCTGCGACTTTCTGAATGTGATATTTGTGTTCCTTGACATCTTAAACATGGGTATTGCCACCAATTTGAACCTTCTATGTTGCTAAAAAGTCCAAATATAGAGCAAAATATGTTGAAAATTGCGACCATTTTAAAATCCAAGATGGCCACCAAACGGAAGGGATAAAAGAACGATAACAATTTGATTTGGATTCCTGGGACCATTATCTACATTTTAAGACCCAAAATTCCAATTGTAGCGAAAAAAAAGCCAACAAATGACACGCTGTCCCATACTATAAGGCGTCAGATATATACATCAGTATATCACCGATTGCGGCTCCATATTTCTATGTTTTGTTGCTGTTATACCTTTATATTGATATACCTTTATGTGATGAACAAAAATAAATTTGATTGATTGATTGATTGATATTTATGCTGGTTTTGAATTTTTAGACTTAGGATATTTCAATTTCACTAGCTAAATTATTAATCTTCTCTAAAATAAGTTTTATACTATTTTATTATGCTGCAACCACTGATTTAACTGATTTTGCTGTAGTTGATTGATACGCCGTCCCTTTGTATGCAACTATTTGTGGTACTTTAGGCAGATGCTCATTCAATTACCAATCAGTTTATTTTGTTCTTGACTTCCTTAGCTTGAGTTAAACTATGCATTATCACCCCGATTTATTCTCACTTCTTAGGTTTTTTTTCCCTTTTAATATTAGCTCTTTGGTTCTTCTTATTTTAAATTACTCCTAACCATGATTTAGATTTATCCCATTATGTTCATTCGTCTTATTCTAAACAGTATATTAGTCCATCCTTGTTATTCCCTCTGTAAATTTCCACTTGAATTAAATTGTTATGTTGCTGTATTCTTACTCTCAACACCTCCTTGTAGTTCCCAACTACTCCCTTTTACCCACCGTGAATATACGTATTTGCTCTATCCTTGTTGTATTTTTCCTGTAATTCTGTTCTGTATTGTATTGGTTCCTGTCCTCTTTCTACCTATCTATTTCTTTTTCTTTTGTCCGCCACGCAATCCTGCTTCCACATATTACTGGGGTGACAGAGCTCATGCAGTGTGCAAAATGTTGATAAAACTGTGAATTTTGGTACAACTCTTTCACGACAGTCCCCTGCTACAACTGCTTAGTTCTCCAGGCAGACAAGATTAAATCTTATGAATCTTTTTTCACTGGAGATGGCCATCGCAAACATGTTGTTAAAAAAATCCATGTGCTCTTGGCCGGACTTGACCGGAAACCTCCGTATTACTAGAGTCTTTAATTCTGGACACGGGCGTACAGCACAGATAGCTTGATCACCAGCTTTCATGCATTTCACTTACGCACGACTAACGCCCACTGCGCCCTTCATTCAACGCGATATATGCCGTTGTCAAGGGCATTGGAACATACTCTTCCGAGGTAAGGATACGCACATCGCGGTTGTTTTGGTCGTTGTCGTAGTCCGCAGAATTATTGAATAACGATTATAGTGTCGTCGCTCTTACCATTTAGCTACAATGGCCGTCAGAGGACGACAGACATTATTATGGTGTTAGTCCGAATGTGTCCATCACTTTCCTATCGGACAGCATCAGAACTGTATATGAATTTAGAGATTTGACAACGATTGATCACTTTGATAAATAAAAGTCCAATTTCTACAGAAACTGGGTCATAGATGCCCCTTTGTAAACTTCATAAGATATTGATGTCAATGGTTCATACCAATATCAAAGGTCACGATGGTCAAGGTATAAATGGGCTGAGCACATCAAACGGCCTCATTCGAGTAAGTTCATTGGCTTACAGACCTTGTGGATCATGCCCCTTGGGAACCTTTATATGATTGGTCAGGGTCAACCTCCCAAGGTCAAGGTCATCTGAGGTCAAGTTTATAAGATAGGCCATACATGCAACATGGAGCCATTGATATGAATAATAAGGCCAAGGGTCACTTGGCAAAAGTGCAAACGGCATCTGAGGACAAGTTATAAAATAGGAGTAAGGAAATGTGGACGCAAGCAGGCTGACCACTTGTGGTGTTCGGGACCGCTTGTTCCTAATACATGTTCCCTCCCCTTTTTTGACGGTGATCTATGCAGTGTATGAAATTATTTATGTTTTCAGCAGTGTGGTTTCATGTTATTTCCCTGTCATTGAAAGCGAATTCACCTAACCAAGACGAGGACATCGTTTTTATTTTTGCAACATTGATGGGTACTGCTATGACAGATCCATTTTGATTGTCCAAGTCCGGTAGATCCTAATAGTGTCATTTTCGTCTACCTACCTGTATCGTTTCTCCTACCTGCACTAGGTATAGTTTCAAACCGAGAACTTGCGATCAGCTTGACTTTTCCTATTTGTCGGCCAATTACGTTTCTGATGACGTCTTGTCATTGGTCAGAGTTGGATTTGTTTCACCATACTTTTAATATATTAATTAATCCATTTGGTGCTATTGTGCACATTTCAAGTACATTGCAATCTCTAGCTCTACTATTAGCTGTTATCTTTTCCTGACTTAACTCTACGACTATACAAGCCGTTCATATTTCACTGGTTTTTTTTTTTTTTTTTTTCTGTTTTCTCTAGCTGTCAGGAATTGTTTCGGTTCGGATCGCTTCTTCTATAGACGCAGATAGCCAGCTGAACGGGTTTCTCGAACCCGAAGATTGCTATGAAGTGTTTAAGCACTTCTGTTGGGTGTACCACCCCTCGAATGCGCCCATATGACGACAACACTTAAAAAAGTGACAGGAGGAGATTTTTTGGATACAAATTTCTCTCATTTTCACTGGAGTCGGTCCATATACCACATACCGAGAACGTTCGAAGTTTTATTGAACAAACCAGTACCAAAGAAAAGCGCAACCCTTTTTGGAACTTGCCTGCTATCGCAATCGTCCCCCATTAGAAAACCGTGCTTTGACTTTCTGTCGTGCACGACAAAAGTACTAAATCATCATCTTATACATAAAGAACGGGTTAATTCGGCTAATTCCGTGCACGACAGACAGTTGCATGACGATGCGTACTTGTACGTATACGTATACGTACAAGTACTTACATGCGTCACCAAATTATAAAGGAATCAAAAGAATTTTACAAAATCCTCTCGGTATTCTCAGTTTTTTGAGATGAGAAATGACAAATTTCAGACTGTCATGCCAAACAACATTATAAACAAATTCCTATGTGGTCAAATTTTGATTCAAGTGTGTCGAAATATAATTTTGAAAAAATTTCACTGATGACGTCATATCAATTTTCTTAATTAATTAATATCTTTTATTTGAAAAAAAGATATTCAAAAAATCCGCACATACATTTTGTGGATGAGCTTTAAAACTCTATGTAGTGAAATCACAGCTGCAGAACTGTAAAAATAAACTGTCCCTGGGTGAAATTTTAAACCTAATGTATTTCTTTAAAAAGTTGCATTGCATTATGGAAATTATGACGTAATGCACGTACTTGTACGTATACCTACTTGTACCTTTCTTCTGGCCTGACAGAAAGTGACTAAATCTTCCATCTTATTACATAAAGACGGGGTATCCGGCTAAGCACTCCAAATATGCAATAAAACCGGGGTTCTACAAAAAATGGGGGCCTTCTTTCCAGGAAATCTGTCTCTTAGTTGCTATAGTTTCACAGATGGCCTGCACAAATGCTTTCACAACAAACTTTGGTGGTTGCTATTAATGCTCTGTAGTCGGCTTTTGCAGGTATGTTTCTTGTCCTTCGGCCCCAAAATCAGTTTCTCTTCAGACGCAGGAATTTATCTGTTTATTTTTTCTTGGTGGGGGGGGGGGGAAGGGGTAGGTAGGTAGATAATATTATTGGGGACAACAAAACGTGTGCTCCCTTGAAATGTCCTGCCATTTTCGGAAGACTTCCGTCGATGTGGGATGGGGAATTTTTACAAATACTTTCAAGTATGGTAGAAACATTTTGCGTAATAAAAACACAATTTTTTTGCTAATTTATTTACTGGTGTTCACGTCTTTTTATAAGCCTCTGTCTAGATATTCAAAGGGGACTCATTGCAGATGAGGCATGGTGGTGGGATGGGGCGGGGAAGTGCTTGCAAAAAGGTGGAAAAGGGTCATGGGGGGGGGGGAAAGTGGCAATTTGGCCAGAAGTGCGGTGGGGCCAATTCCAGCAACGTCCAGCTAACTCTCCGTGTGAAATGTTTGCCACTCGTCTTTGTCTGTCGGATTAGTCCCGGCTCTAAGGGATGTATGTTTGATGTTTGAGTATACGAGATGCACGAACAAACTTTTACCGGACACTCAACAATATTTATAACGGAGTCTAAGTTTGCCGCTGGGCACCGCTTACTCATTGCGATACACACGCCAAAGAACCCTTAAACCACCAACAAAGCGAACCACGACGTGCTAATTACGACGTGTCACCATGACAACACTTATCGTGCGATCTAGTCAACCAATTACTGCACGGGTTGTGCCATGTACAATCAGGGAAACCTGGAAAGAGGAATGCGCTTTGTGACACGAGGTTACGATAGCCCCCCTTCCATGTGAAGTGACATCAGAAGGAATTCGAAACTAGCAAAACGTATAATGAAACGATGCCGTTCTGGCAAGTTTGGAAGTGTGGTTTTGCCTTTGTGCATATTAAAGACCGTCAAAGGCACTAAAGACGATGTTAAAATCACTGACATTTTCGCTAATCATGGGACTTGATCTATTGCACAAAAACCAATTGTTACTAAGTGTCTACGATATAATTACGAGCAAAATGGGATTGAAATGTAATTGGAGAATTTGACACAAGGCCAAGCTTTCTTCTCTGTGCTTGGGCATAGCGCTATACAAGTTTCCCCAACCAAGGTTATGATATTAAGCAGTGGCGCGCTTTTCAATATGATATAACGATGATGTAAAGAAGTTCGTTTGCGATGGCGGTCCACCCATTTCAGGTTACGTGACCGGAGTACGTGATTGAAACTGCTTATGGTAGTCTTGAGATTTACATTGACTGTAATAGGATCAAGTGTGATTTGTTGATCTCAAAGATAATTCTTAATTCTTTTGATTCCAAAAATTGAAGCACTTTAAGGTTGCACACCACACCAATAATTGTTTTTTTGTTGTACCATTGGTTTATGTACAAAAATGGTCCTAATTAAAACGTATCTTCTCATTAACGAAGCGATCAGTCACTTAAATCATGCATTACCTTGGACTGCTAGACCTGCATCCCATCAGCAAGAAGAATCATAAGTGAATCGGATTTTTCGGTCCTGAAGCGTGAAGACAACGATGAGTTCGGATCCCCTCTGAAACTCGTTATGTGGCTTCTAGCCAAATATTCCTATGGGGGGGTAAATCAGTAGTAATACTCAGTAGTAAGACACCACTGTTTTTGTCTTGATATTGTGCGAATTTGATCTTTAAAATAATTTCTAACACAAAATATGGCCCAGGGAGTTCCAGTTCTACTATTTTTCAATTGTAAACTAGGGACCTGTCCCACTTTTTTGTTCTACTTTTTGCCAAAACACTTTTAAGGGCAGAGGGTGGCAGACCAGATCTATTACTGGTGTTGAAATCTAAGGTTGACACACCCAAATAAATTGCCATTGGTTATTGTACACATGGCCCTAATTAAAACGTTAAAGTTCTCATTAACGAAACGACCAGACACGTAATCCTGCAGTACCTGGATGCTAGACTCTAATCCCATCAGCAAGAAGAATCCATAAGTGGACCACGGATTTTCGAGGCTACTGACGGTGAAGACAACGACGAGTTCTGATCCCCTCTAAAAATGGGCTTATAGCCCCCAATATTCCTATGGAGGGGGTTGAAAATTTAGTAGACTGCATCACTCAGTGTAAGACTAACACACTTGTTGTCTTGATATTGTGCTGATTTGTCTACTGAAAAAATAATTCTTAAACAAAATATGGCCCAGGGAGTTCCTGTTTCGACTATTTCAATCTGAACTTGGACTGTCATCTGTTTACCTTTTTCCCAAGCACTTTTCGGCCAGAGAGTGCCAGGAATAGATCTATTTAGTGTGTGGACTATACAGATCAAGGACGAAAACATTCAGCATGGTGGCAGCAAAACAGTTAAGCCCAGATCAAAATAACTGCGAAGAAACGGCAATGTCCTTATATTTCTTATAGTACTAGAAATAGGCTATATACAGTCCCAATAAGAAATGCGAATGGTCAGAAAAAGATGAAAGCTTTCGATATTGACTATGTGCTAGCAGGTTGTGTACATTCAGAAATTACAGCATAGCCTCCTGGGAAAAATGGACACCTAGCCTTTTATACATTCCAATACATAATGAATGGGGATGGCGGGATTCAAAGTGAAGACAACGATTTTTAGAAAGAAAAACCTTGACCTTGGAAGTCTCCAAAAATACCCTAAATGATAGCGCCAGTTCCCACAAACGACAGAAACACACGCCACATAGGAATTACCAAACGGTTCCTTCTTTTTTTGTTCAATAAATAATTAAGCACAGTGAATTATTGTTATTGCACAAATTGTTGATTCAAATGTGATAACCGCGCTGATGTTATAAATACAGGCAAACCGGCTAATGCTTTGGCCCGTATTCCAATAAGATATTTAGCAACAATTTATTTAAGCAAACGTTTACGTGTATCTCTAAAGTAATGAGGTAGATTGGGGAACATTTTTGAATTACGGTAAAAGCATCAAATTTGTCCTATTATAAAAGAAATTTATAACGTTCTGTATTAACAAACTAACATATCTATATTACTTTGGAAAAAATAACCTTTTTCATAATTTTATGAATTCTTACTTATCCACCACACTACATGTATTTCAAAGACAAACGCTTGTTTAGTTAAACGATTATTAAACATCTTTTTGGAATACAGCTGAAGGCTTTATATCTTCTATCTGCAAAACTACAGTACGTCGATTTGCCACCGGTGTAAAAGGAGATAAGGTCTGCCCGAGCCATAGTCCGGGCTCCATAGACTAGACGACAATGGGGAAAAAGCGTGAAATTAATGTAGCGTGAAAAGTCAACAGGATCGAGTATCCTATTCTTTACCGTTGTAGGTGGACTATGAGTCCGGCGGACCACATCTTCTGTCACACTGGCACAACGTAAGATTGGGAACCGCTCGGCGAGATAAAGGAAACGAAATTGGTTAGCACATTCAAACTTTCAACAGTATACATTCGCAATGACTAAAATTTCAGAAATTTTACATCATTTAGTAAAGGCAGACTCAGATATTTCGGAAAATAATGTTTTCGTGCATTAATTTAAAAAACTACAATTAAAGAGAGTTACCTAAATTGCTTAATTCAAAAGTGTGAGACGAACTAGACTTTCGATTTTCATGTAGTACACATTTATGTGTAGTATAACAGTATACCGTAGGTTACTGTGTATAATAAAATTCCGGATCCGGAATTTCATTACAAATTTGCTGATTTGGACCTTGTAATGGTTTCTGCACAATGAGCTTCTGCTCAATGATTTTCCACCACACCTGTCTGTCTTGAGCAAAGCGTTCGGTCTTTATAGGGATGAGAGGCCTTTGTCTTCGTTGATGCAATTAATCCATCTTTTGCTGGTCTTCCTCTATGTCTCGTGCCTTCTACTTTTTTTGCTAGTTTTTGTTTGGCTTTTAATGTTTTTCCCTATTCTGTATTGAAAATCGTCTTCACGTGTCCCCTTTTCGGTGATGAGTACGTACACGCATTTCCACCCGTTTGAGCTCCTGCCCATCTATACTGATGTTTTGATGATATACTTACTTTTGAAGATTACTTGGATTTGTGTCTTACTCACGTTTATCTTCAATCCAAAATTACAGCCACGATTGTTTGGAGTACAGTATCGTGTGCAGTCGCAAGTTCTTTGTTCTTCGGCTTGTTTATTGACTTCAATTTTTAGATCATTTGTTGCTAGTAACATGACTAGTTCCAGTAAGATGCGAGCTGTTTCGCGGAAAATAGAGAGCTCTTAGACTGCTTTAAAAGACAGTGGGTGTACGGCAAGGCTGATTGGCTGTGTCATTTCACCCTAGCTATTTAACATCTTATTGGAACTGGTCATGTCACTAGTCCCATAGGACTATAGGTGCCCCCACCCCCCGCACAAATTTGACGCTTCCACGGCGTACTCCCATAGCAATGTTGGCCGAAAGACAAATTTAATTTCAGTCATAAAACTGATCACTTTTAGTCTCAGTATTTTTATGACGTCTCGTAGACGTCAAAGGTCAGGAATACCTTTCAAACACAAATAAATGAGCCTTGTGCACAAGTGATCTGAATTTTATATAATAGAACAGATTTTAATGATTTGTAATTGGTTCAAGAATTTGGTATGCCCAAACAACAATACATAAATCAAAATTACACAATTACACACAATATTTAAGATTATACTTAGTTGTACACAAGAATATCCACTAATCTCCACAAGAAGCGTTGCAGTTCAACTATGATATGTCCTCACAGCAAAGAGCAGCATGCAAAGTCACGCTTATAAATCCTCAGGTAATATTCCATTGGAATCTTCTCAGTCCTGAAGTTAACTTTTGTCCAGCAGTTCAAGAACCCGAGGTTAAATAATTCCCTCGACGACGCTAATAATCCACAGTATATCAGTCCAAGATAATCACCACGATTTCTATCTGTCCACAATTTCGAATGCTTCTTTGATTCCCAGCACTTTTCGTTCGGGCTTAAAAGACTACAGTAGAATACTTACAAGCACTCTGCTCACATGGAATTGACAATATACTAATCCTGTCAGAACTGGTGAGCATAAATCTACCATTATTGTAGATAAAACTAGCTATAATACCCTACTGTATAGCTGATTACACCTGCTGACGGCGAGACTTAAACTCAAATCTCAAATATATATTGACTTCACACAGTTCCCAGTCTAAAAATAGATCTACCTACAGAATCATGCATAACATAACCTTCCCTAGCTCACCCAGATGAAAATCCACATACCTAAATTAACCGTCATCTGAATCACCTCACTTTCCATATATAACTTTGGGGGGGGAATTCCCTGATCTTACAATGGTTTGATAACAGGTTGACCTCAGTTTCTCAGTTTAGCATTCTTGGGGATTCCCCACTTCCCCTATTGTGCATCTAAACAGGTGTCACTTGCAAAAACAAACGAAGGGGTATTCCCCCTTTCTCTCTTTATAGTAAACAAAGTACTTTTCCCATGAGAAATCTTTTATCAAATAAATGAAACATAATATTTTTAAAGTTTAATCAGAAAATGGAGGCTTATCACATCCATCCGCCTCCTCAAAAAGAAAATTTTGAATGACATGAAATTTTCCAACAGCTGGCTTTATACCTTTAACCATTTTTGTGGTTAATTTTTCCCATAACAGTTTACACAGTGCAATTTTACACTTTTATAATGTTCTTGCATTGCTCGCCTTCAGTCTATATTACATAAAATGTATACTAAATTTCTGAACAAATTTTAGGCAGCTCTGGACAGGCATCTGCCCAGACATTTTCCTTTTCCTTTGATATGTCCAGATTGTATTCTTGTAAGAGTTAAACTCCACCTGACAATCTTTGATTTTCTGTTTTTTCAATCTGTTGGATGAAAGTCAATGGATTGTGATCGGTGGTACACTAGAACTGGGTGCACTGTTCTACTCAAGTACACTTCACAATTTTGCA